>OMKK01065315.1:23669-34549 GCA_900302305.1 Polymixia japonica
CTCTCTCTCTCTCTCTCTCTCTCTGTGTGTGTGTGGAAAAAAAAAAAAAGTAAGATTGCTTAGTCACATGAAACTACATTCTACAACGATGGATATAGCTGAGGAGGACCTTTTCTTTACAGGTGTGGAGAGTAGCCAGTTTACAGACAACAAACAAGTGCTGAGAGGTGTATTTCTGGCCATCTAAATCATTGCGCCCAATCCAATCACAGAGGGAGGGATTGTGAGCCAGCAGAGCTCCTTAGGGAGCTTTCTAACCAATCCTTCTTGCTCAGAGAGAGGCATTGCTTATGGGTTTGTCCAGCAGGCATCTTGTAGGAATCTTTTCAAAGCCACCAGGGTCTATCAAGGGTCATCCATATTTGGGTTGGGATGAAGTATGGAGATTATCTTCAAATCCAGGGCAGGCTTTGCTTTACATCTCTAAATATTGCTTCAGTCCCCTTCTAATAATGGATCCTCACTTACATGGGATGGCAAAAGTTAGGCCTGAAATTTGCCTCGGTGCCAAGTCTTTGCTGACTCGGCAGATATGAGGGAAGTAGGTGCTGATGATTGGCACAGCTGATTTTGGCGCAAGATGTGGTTAAGTTACTCAGTCTCTTGCCCCTGATTTGCAGACCAATTTAAAATCTGGATAAACTCCTGTAGAGTGTGTGTGAGATGGACAAAGGGGGGAAAAGTTGCATTGCTGCAGGGCTCTGAAACACTTCATTTTCAATTCATAAACAATTCATAAAACTGCTTTTCATCACGGAAATTCAGAGGCCCGGTAGTTTTAACTGATTGTGTGCTGTGATGGAGATTACCGTGATGGTGTCAGATTATCGTTACGTTAATCTGATCAGCGTTCCGGGCGACATCCAATGAAATTGTTATACTGTGTGTGTGTTGTATATTTAACAGGTAGGTGCTGATCTCTAGCTCCTATGTGGCAGTTCTGTGCAGAGCTATCAACCATGGCAGAGCGGCAAAGAAAACTATGATTCTCGGCCGCAGAACTGCGCATCGTAAGAGAGGAGGTGGTAGCAAATGGAGTGGAATGATTGTCGGTTTCTGAATGCTGCTTCACTGTCCCTGGGTGGAATGATGGGATCATTGGCTCTAATCTAGACACAAAAAGACTGACTCACTCCTGAACCCAGACCAGTGCTACGCTGAAATGAGCCAGTTGCCTGAAAATGTAACGAGCTGGTCACTTTAACCAAGACAGGAACTGTGTGGTTGTGTAGCGACGGTGACTGCAGCTCTCCCTCTAGCTCATGACAGAGATGAAAGATTGTATCTCTGTTCAACCTGAATCTCCTCCTTGTGTCCTCGTTTGTGACACCTAAATTGTCATATATTGGGAGTAAAATGTCGTGACAAGCTAACCTCCTCCAACAGATCTCCTACAGCTACTAAAGCAATGTTTGCCATTTTCAGAGTTGGCAAAATAGATGGGAACTGGCATTTATAACTGTCCGCAAAATTATAATTACTAATTACAAATTGAGTGTATTTCCAAATTATTAAACACTTTCACCTGTTTTTAATGAATTTTGAAATTGTGACACCATGTGACATATTTTAAAAGCATTTTAATATTAAACGTGTATTTCAAATATTTTATTTTATTTTATTTGGGTTTTTTTCGCCGATTGTGGTAATATTCCGTCTGTCTAAAACAGCAGAGGACCAGGCGGTATTATTTGTGTTGCAGTACAGATTTATGAATCACACTAGTGGTATGCAAATGATCAAATGGGGAGGCGACGATGCAAAATGTTGCAAACACGTTAATACAAATAATCAGTGACAGGTTTGAGCAAAATCTAACGGGTGACCTTTTAACATTTTTAGTGGTGCAGCGGCGGCAGATGTCGTCTGTTCCCGGAGGGTCTGGGGAGAACATCGTCTATGCCTTGCTGTGTGGCGGGGCCTTTGTTGGGGCTGTCTCATATGTAAGTTCCTGGTTGTTTTTACGTTAATTTTGGACCTCAACAACACACATGCAAATTGTCGAAATAGAGCCAAGTAACTCATTTAAAATTTAGCTAATTAAAATGGGTACAGTTGAGGAGTAGTAGGTACATTTCAATGACTTCTTCTGAATTCTTCATTTTCCACAGGCATACAACACTGTGTCAACAGACCACGCTAGGTTCACTGAACGTGTTGCGGAAATCAATGCCAGACCCAAGAAGGAGTGGGTGCCTAAACCCTGGCCCCCTAAGAGTAAGTCCTGTTCCTTCTTCCTGTCTTCAACCAGCCACTCACCTGCCACTCGCCTTTCACATTCACTCCTCACTCTCTGAAACTGAACTGACAGTGACAGTCTAGATCAGAGGTCCTTCATAAAAACTTCAATTCCTCTGATCATTTTGGCTCAGTTTGAGGGGGCTAACATTGGTTAAAGGAATTGGCCAATGTGCTAAGACCCCAGGTTAATTGTTGTCTATGTCCAGATGTAAATCAGCCATGATTTCTGTTCAACTCACCCCCTCTCACAGTGAACGCACTTTCTGAAATTGGGCAGTTGACATTGACATCCATTCTATTCCAAATGAGAGTTTAGCAGCTCCCATAGCTGCATCTTTGTTTTGTCCAACATAAGTAAGTGCATACGAACTGTCCTGGGTACGTAGTTAATAGTGCCCACAAACAAACAAATCCACAAGTTTAGATTCTGTGTTTACACGCCACTGCGCATGCTCACGGACTTGGAGACTGAGAGGAGCGCAGTTAGAATTCTGAGCTAAGATGGCGGCTGTATGTTAGGTGTTGTGTGATGATGCTGTATGTTAGGCTACCAACTGAACACTGTAAGCGTCCAGGTCTGTGAGCATGCGCAGCGGCGTTTAAAGAATCTAAACTTGTGGATTTGTTTGTTTGTGGGCACTATTAACTACGTACCCAGGACAGTTCGTATACACTTACTTATGTTGGACAAAACAAAGATGTAGCTATGGGAGCTTTAAACGGAATCGAAACTTGTGGATTTGTTCGTGGGGAAGGCGTGGGTTGAACAAAAGTCATGCCTGATTTACATTTCAACATAGACAATGTCAACAATTTTCCTGGTGTCTTGGGACACCGACCAAATCCTTTAAGGACTTTTTTCACATTGCCTATAAGAAAGGAGCTCCTTATACATTTCCCAGGACTTCATTGATGGACTGAAAAGGAAGAAGTTGTCATTTTTGTGGTCAACATAGACAACTTAACCACAGCTCTTATTATGTTCTGTATAGTGATCGAAGCGAAGGATTGTGGGTCTGTCCTGGATTATCCTCTGCTTATTTCAGTGTCAAGGGAATCTCACTGACAGGCCGTATGCACACAACGGCACGCATCTGAGGCCTGCTGATTCTGTCTCCTTTGTCTCCTGCTAAAGTAGACATCCTGCTGATTTTGCACACACACACACACCCTTAGTGCCTGCTGTCCTGTCTGTGTATTTATAACACTGCCACAGACAAGTGCGTCAGGATAGGTCAACCAATTTTCTCTCACTTGCTCATCTAGGTGAGTCACTTGTCAACACAGCCAAACCACCTCAGACTCTTAAAAGCTTTGCAGTCAGGTTGCCCCTCTCATGAGCTCTGGCTAGGCTTACCGGTCAGGTAGCTATCAAAACCTCTGCTTATCACTGCCAGGCTAGGTACTGGTACTCCCTCCATCCAGACGGGCTTCCACTAAATGGAAACACCCTCTGGTCTAACACGTGCCACTTGTAGTTACTATGTCTGTCTGTCATCAGGGAGAGCCGTTTGTGTATTTTCTTTGGCTGACAGGTTTCACTGGGGCAGCCGTGAGATGTTACCGGAGGCCACTGCAGAGATGAGATTAGATGTCATTTTAGTTTTTAGTTTTATTTTTTCAACCAGCATGGAAGTTTATTTTGTCAAGCCTGACTGGAGCAGTAATAGCAGTGAAGTTGGTTTACTGATAATCATCAGCAGCAACACAAAGCCATTGTTTACAATCCGTCATAATGTTTGTGAGCCTTTGTTTAATAGTCCATATCTACAATGTAAACATATTTGACTTATAACAAGGAAATGGCTGTTTGCATTATGACTCACTTCATATATCTTTTATTATATACAGCAAACAATCATATTCAGGGCAGTATTAGCAGGAAAACGGTAACTACTGGCACCTTATTCATCTCTGCTATTGTTTTTAAGGCACCAAAAGGTAAAAAGGAAGGAAAGCCTCAGTGTTGGATTCTTAAACTAGATCTTTACATTTTCCACTAATGTCTGGGAACTTACCTAAAAGAGAAAATGGCATCTCCATATTATATTAGTAACATGCAAAATAATTTACCCATAATAAAATATGCTTTCTTTAACATTTTCATTGTTGTTTTTGAAGCTGTGTGGGTACAGTACTGTAATGTTCATATATTTAAACATCCTGCAATAATCCGTCCATACAGAGATTGTATACTGAACCACAGGTTTATATACTGCTTACTATCAGCAAAGCAGCCTGCTGTTGTTGTGTGTTCTATCTGTAAACATGTGACACTGTGGTTGTCTTTTTGCAGGCAAGGATCAGGATGAAGAGGGTGAGTTCTGTCGTGACTAATATTTTGCATTACACTGCCTGAAAATTAATTTATTTTCTCAATGGTCACTGAAACATTATTCTGGGTTTAGGGAAATCTTGGCATGGACTTGATTCTCACTCTCACTGTTATGATCCTCACACTAGTTGCTATGAAAGCTTACTAATCACACTTGTTGGTGTTTATACTCACTTAATCAGCACCTTTTTAGGCACTTGCACAAAACTGTTGAACTGACAATTCTGACAGCCAGCGGTGGAGGGGAAAGTATCCGATTCATGAGCACTGACATGAATGGATTTTCCACTTAACAAACTGGGCTAAAGAAAGCCCCTTTCATTAAGTCTAGTAATTCCTCTAAGTGCTCATTGCAGGTGTTCCTGAAACCTTATTGGTGAGTTACTACAGCACACCAGCCAATTACATCCTCCCGCCCATATTTTGATCGCTCCCCGTTTAAAAGGTGGGCTGAGCGACGTGCCTGTTCCTTAGTCTTGATTAGTTTAGAAGAGCTCTGTTCAGTATCAACAGTGACGGCCGAAATTCCTGCCATCTGGCTCTGGCCTTAGAACTGGAGTTGGTCCCCCGGTGCTGCACTGTGGCTGCCCACTGTTCCTAAGTTAGGATGGGTCAAATGCAGAGGACAAATTTCCCCACAGGGATCAATAATGTATAATAAAAATAAATAAATGATACAGGTTAGAAGAGCTCTGTTCAGTATCAACAGTCTACAACAGTCACAATGAGCCTTATGTCTACCATGCTGTGATTTAAATCAATATTCCACTTTAGTGCCGCACATATTTCCTTGGCATAAATACCTCAGTTTCAGTGGAACTGTGAACCACCTCAGTCTGTTACCCCTAATCATACATCATCATACTTTTAGTCATATTAGTGGCTGAATATGAGCGGTTAAAACAATCCTCCTGGTAGCTGAAACTGGTAGTTGTGTCATTAAGTGGCTGAGAGGTACGCCTGCTAAAAGTGAATATTTATCCCAGAAGACAGCTTTAAGACATGATTTTACAGTGAGACTAAACTAGAACCTACATGTGCAAACATACTGTAAATTCAAATTAAGATTGCGGTAGGGGCTTTACTAAAGATGCATAATCTTAAAGAAACCAAATAACTGCTGATTCCTGACCTGCTCAGTGTTTGCTCTGCATATGCAAATCAGATATCTACCAGGCAGCTTACAATGACATAAAACAAACTAATATATGAAATGTGTTGTTCTTTCCGACTATAAACAGACTTTAGGCTATAATGGGATTAGATGCATTCTAATCCTCTTCGCAAAGCTAATCACTCTCTCGCTTTAGTGAAATTTCCATTATTGCATTTGGGCATATTATATTTTTAGATTTGTGGGAATTGAGCACTGATGTGTACTATGTGAACCTGTGTATATATCATATCTTAAATCAATTTAGAGCTTGAATGAACTTGAGTGTATTCTGATACGACAAGTTTGTCATTCCTGTGTCTTCTTCAGTGACCTCATTCCCACCTTTCCTAATTTGACCCTTTTGGCCAAAACACTGCCCTCATGGCGGGCCATCCTTTAACATGTGAACCCTTCACAACCCCTCTCTCCTCCCCCTTTCTGCCTTCTCTACCTTCCCTTGCCTTTATATAATCTATGAAATGAAATCTCAGTGAAAAGTAGTATTTGATACTAAACTCGCGTCAATTCCATACGGACAACTCTGCTCCAATTGAGACAATTGGGTGACTTTGTCATAATGTTCCAATAACAAAGGCTTCTCATAGACCACCAGCCATTAACATCACCAGTGCATCTCGCTAGTCTTCCATATCCATTTGCTGCCGCTAGCACTTGTGGTTGACTTTGGATTAACAGTGACACTGTTAATGTGCAACTTATTTTTGCTAAAGGTTCTTCAACCAGTTTTTCTAATTCTTTGTATCTTTACTCTTTTCAGTGTAATGCTAAAGCTAAGGTCCTCTGTGACCGCTCGACTACACGTCCTAGAACTGGCCTCTTTGGATCTGAACAGGAGAACAAATTCCCTCTCCTCCTTTCCTCCTCTCCTGTACTCCTAAGAAAAGAATCCCACGCTCGACCTAAAACATCGGTCGGAAACTTGGATATTGTCTGCTGTTTTTATTTATTTATTTATTTATTTATTTATTTATTTTTAATGATTTCATGTTTGAGTTGATGTGGAAAGAAGATGAACAGCCTTGTACAGATCAGTACTTCCCAGTTTATTTATTTTTAAACATATTTTGAATAGTAGGCTGGTTTAACATAAATGTGAACAGATGAGTCTGTGACGAGTGGGGCGGGGAGGTATCTCGGTTTAAGATTAAAGACGCACAAACTACCTGGGCTGTCTCAGTGTCTGTCTTGCTGTCAGACCTTCAGAGTTCCGGATAACTGGTAGCTTGTAATTGGATGGTAAGAAACAAATTATTTAACTTCCACCCCCTACCCTGCACCTTAACCTTCCTCCTCCCTTAACTCCTTTATTTTCCACTCCCTTCCCTCTTGTCTTCGTCTCCTTCCTCCCTGTTTGGTTTTGCATGCCGCTGTGTAGTGAGTGAGTTGCTGCTGTGCTCTGTGCTGTCCTGGTGGGGGTGTTGCTCCCTGCAGGTGGAGTTGACCTGACCTGAGGAAGTGGTAAGGTCTGGAAGTGGCATGGCTGTGATTGGTGCTGCTGTGGGTGACTGTGCTAAAGCTAGCTCGATTCTGAACCTTTTTAAAAAAATACATAAGCTGTTGGTGCCGTATTTGAATTTAAATGGTGATGCTTGGCTCATAAATGAAATTAATCTAGCAATTGTGATTTTTTTTTTTTTGCCTTTGTGGCAGGGTAGAATAGTATGCTGATTTGAAAAAATATAAGGGTGAGCATTGATAGGTCTTAGGTCACTTATACAGTGAGGACTTTGAATCAAACCAGATCCCTCACTAACATTCTCCCCTTTCCATTTCTTGTGTTTCAGGCGGTGAGGAGGAGGAGGCAGCAGAGGAGCCTGCCGAGGAGGAGGTTGCTGCTGAGCCTGTAGTGGAGGAGCTGGTGTCTGAGGCTGAGGCCGCTCTAGAGTCTGTCGCTGAGGTTGTCGCCGAGGCGGCAGAGGTTGTCGCCGAGGCGGCAGAGGTCGTCGCCGAGGCTGCACAGGAAGTGGAGGCAGCAGCAGAGGAAGTGGCCGAAGTGGCCGAAGCCATCGAGGAGGCCGCCCAGGCCGTCGCAGAACCTGCCCCTGTCGCCGAGGAGACGGACGTCGTGGAGGCTGAAAGCAATGGTACGGCTCCTCCCCCTGAGGAGGAAGCAGCTGCCTCTGAGACTGCAGAGGCCTGAGGTTCCACACACGCACCACAAGGCGACACATACACACACACACACCTAATCCCTTTACGGACGCCCTTACAGCAGGTTTGACCTTTCACCCCCTCCTAACACTAGAAACAATGTAGCCTGTAAAACTTGAGTCATGGTCATTAGAACCACCTAGCTAGAGGTAAACCTCCACTCCTCACACGCTAGGGGTCACCTCTCGAAGCTAACGTTATTTTGTCTCTAATATATTTATATATATCTTCTCTTGTATTTATTGACATGGGTGTAAACAGCAGGGTTTTGTGCCTATTATGTTGGATACATGTGTGAAGGAAGAAGACAGAGTAGATCATTCTTTTATACCCCCCGGTCCTCACAAGAGGCTTGACAGTTTATATATAGATTCCTATATGTGATGCCTATGTAACACTAGCCCTCCGGGGTCTTGTGGGCATGTTGCAGAGCTCACCAGGAAGGCAGTCGCCTCAGAAATGACCTTCCTCACAACTGGACACCACAGTGAGACATTTCCAAAGTGGCAGCAATGTCACTATCTACCACTTATTCACAGTTAGGAGTCAGATAAGTGCGATCAGCCCTTGAGTACACATCAATTATCTAGATAACGCCACTTCTCACTGTTGGTATGATCCAAGAACCTGCTCATCCCCCCTTCAGCCACGTTGCTTCTTTTTCTGTCCCTTGTGAGACTGTGGCACATCTTATCCCTACTGTCCAGCTGACCGTACCAACCTCTCTCAGCTCTGTACTGTTATCCTGTCCCGGGTTTACCTCAGTTTCTCCAAGCTGCATCCACAAATGACAGTGAGCAGGAATGCACTTCAAACGCTCCATTTACTATGGTTTTGTGATGCATATACAACTCCAAATTTTACTCAGGCCTTCTCTTTTGTGAGATTTGATAAACACTGTAATTTTTATTTTTTAGTCTCCTTAATTTTGTGCTTATTTGCCAGATATCACAGAGTTGGTACACACCTTTGTAATGTTAAACCTCCATCTGTCGTGCAGTAAATATATTGAAGCTTACAGCTAGATGAGATGGCTCTGAGATTGTGTACAAGCTCTGTAAATGTTGCGGTGTGTTTTTATTAACTGTAAAGTGAAACTGTCAGAACGCATAAAGTTAACAAGAACTAAGCAGCTCAAAAATGTGTGGTCATTATAGATTTTGCTTATAACTGGACTCGTGTGAACCGATGAAGGTAATTCATTAAGCCATATAATAAAGCAATTATCAAACTGGAAGGATTTACTCCGTCTTTAATTTGGTCTGCTTGCGTTAATAACTTTCTACATGTAGTGGGGCTTTCGAGTGCAAAAAAAACCCTGTAAGCTTTTCATTTTAATGATGATCTCAATGCATCACACAACACTGACTACAAGTAATACATATGTTGGCAATGGAAATGTTTAGCATTTTACAGCTTTTATAGCATTGTTCTATAATGTGTTGTATACACTTTTGAGTACGATTTACACTAGTATACATTTTAGAATTGTGTTAAATTACGAGTGTACCTATGTCTTGCAATATTTGGCAGGCAGGCCTTCACATTTTTAGGTGGCTAGTTTTCATAGTTTAAAGAAAGACAACATTAAAATGTCGTTTTCAGTGTTATATAATTTCTATTCACAATAGAAATTGACTCTACTACCTTACATTACCTTACTTTTACTAAAATTGACAAGCTATACTCACAAGCTTACTCTGTACACAATCCTTCATCCACGTTGGATTTGTCTTTCACCCCCTCTTCATCTTCCTCTTTAATAACTTACAGGTGTAAGTTACATTCTCTCCTCAGCTGTACACAACCCTTCCTTTTTGCACTGACTTACTTCAGCTGATATATTTGCATGTTGACAGTATGTGCCAAATGCATTCTTTCCTTGTTTCAGAAGCCTAGCAATTCTACAAATTCTTCACGAGTATAATGGTCATATTTTATGGGGGTTCAGGGTTGAATGTTGTCAGGCATGAAGAGATATTTGTACACTTGGATGACAAATTTAATTATCCTCCTAACCTGGGAATTTGAAGAATACAAGGAATGAATACAAAACCTACCAGAATTATCCTTTGACTAATAGTCTAGAGATGTTGCACATAGCATGAAGCTGTGTTTTGTTTCCTCTTTCATTAGTAGATAAAGCACTTTAATGGTTTGTCACACACTGTCTGTCCCTGGTGACTAGCATGTCTGCCTGTTATACCTTCCTTGTCCAACCTCTTTGTACTTTGGGTTTGTCGTTGCACCTGCAGTATGTCACCTTCCCCCACAGAGCCTCAAGTGGTTTTCTACCTCTAAATCTTCTATTGCCACTAAGGTTTCACAAACGGTGAAATTAGATGGCATGGCTTCCGACCTCTAATTTTAACCACCCTGACATGTTTTTGTGAACTGTATTGTGGGGAAAATGTGGACCTTACTCTTTAATTTGACTGGAGAGTCAGTGATATTTTTGGGTGGCTGGGTTCTGTGTTGCAGTGCTGCTGGCAGCTGCCTCTACTTTAGAGGTACTGAAGGTTGCTGAGGTGAACGAGGAGGTGACACCTGCTGTTGAAGTTGTCAAGGATGCTGAACCTATGGAAGAGGCCCCTGTGCCAGTTGAGGCTGCGCCGGTAGAAGAGGCCCCTGTGCCAGTTGAGGAAGAGACCCCTGTGCCAGTTGAGGCTGCACCAGTTGAGGAAGAGGCCCCTGCGCCAGTTGAGGCTGCACCGGTAGAAGAGGCCCCTGCGCCAGTTGAGGCTGCACCGGTAGAAGAGGCCCCTGCGCCAGTTGAGGCTGCACCGGTAGAAGAGGCCCCTGTGCCAGTTGAGGCTGCACCGGTAGAAGAGGCCCCTGTTCCAGTTGAGGCTGCACCGGTAGAAGAGGCCCCTGTGCTACTTGAGGAAGAGGCCCCTGTGCCAGTTGAGGCTGCACCAGTTGAGGAAGAGGCCCCTGCACCAGTTGAGTCGCCGCCCGTGGAAGAGGCCCCTGCAC
>OMKK01065327.1:12813-52986 GCA_900302305.1 Polymixia japonica
AGCAGCTGGTGGAGACCCACATGGCCCGGGTGGAGGCCCTGCTCAACAGCCGCCGCCGCCTGGCTCTAGAAAACTACCTCAGCGCCCTGCAGGCCAACCCTCCACGGGTACACAGACACATACATACATACATACATACATACATACATACATACATACAAACATACAGACATACATACATACTGTACATACATACAGACATACATACATACAAACATACAGACATACAGACATACATACAAACATACATACATACAAACATACAGACATACAAACATACAGACATACATACAAACATACATACATACAAACATACAGACATACATACATACTGTACATACATACATACATACAGACATACAAACATACAGACATACATACATACATACTGTACATACATACAGACATACAAACATACAGACATACAAACATACAGACATACATACAAACATACATACATACAAACATACATACATACATACATACTGTACATACATACTGTACATACATACATAAATACAGACATACATACAAGAGTGGGATATATCATACCACATATCGTACCCCCCCCCCAGATTAATGCGCTGTGAATTTAATTCATTTCCATATATTGTTTACTGTACATTTTTACTTGATACGTGGTAGTGTTGTTATTTTATCTCATTGTAGTTGATTCTATTTTGATTGTTGCTTATTGTTTATTTTAATTCCATGTAGCGTGCTATGTTTACTAACCTAGCAGTATGTATATATGCTTCTCCTGTTTCCTTCCTTCCTATACTGGCTGCTGCGGCAACGGAATTTCCCCACAGGGATAAATATATGCGTGTTAACTCATATGTCTTGTGTCCCAACCTCCCTTCCTCACCGCCAGCCTCGTCAGGTGTTGAGTCTTTTGAAGAAGTATGTCCGCGCCGAGCAGAAGGACAGGCAGCACACCCTCAAACATTACGAGCACGTTCGCACAGTAGACCCCAAGAAGGCTGCTCAGATCCGACCTCAGGTACCCCGAACACTCAAATCAACATTTTACTTAATCTTAAACACGTGTTGGTAAATTATAACAGCGTGGTCCTAAAATTACGTAATATATATTTTATATATAAATCTGTGTAGAAGCGTGGAAATTAAGATGGTATGTCTCATCTTAATTCATGAGCAATTTGCACTGTTTAACCAGTGTTATGCCTGTATTCTCTTTTCTGTGTTAAATATGGTTTATAATGGAATTCCCTTGACTGACCCTCAGGTTCTGACCCACCTGCGTGTGATTGATGAGCGGATGAACCAATCACTGGGGCTGCTCTACAAGGTGCCTGGCGTGGCCAGTGAAATCCAAGATCAAATTTGTGAGTGTTTGGTTCATGTCTTTGCATGGTTGCCTCTGTCTGTGTTCTTTCATATCAATAAACCCCACAACCTCTGTAGTGCAACCTTCGTCACATGATATCAAACCATGTTCAGCAGTGTGTCTGTGCCTTAGGCGTATGTGAGCATGACTAATTATAATACAACACCTCTATAGTTCGTCTCCCTGTAGTGTTGAGTAATCAGAGACAGCCGTGGTATATGGACTACACCCTATCTCTTTCTCTCTGACTCTCTCTCGCTCATTCTGGCTTTCTCTCTCCAGCGGTTCTAATGCAGAGAGTTCAGTCCGAGCTGTCTCAGCAAGTCTCCTCCCTGCAGAGCGACGGGCGGGTGAGTTGCGCCCACTCACATGTGCACTCGCTCTCCCTTTCTCATACAAACTGCACTCACACACACATATATATAAATAGAAACATTGCCCCCCCTGCTTTTCAAGGTAACACGAGAAAGATGCTTACAACACGGTTATGTGCTCGCATGCACATGTCGTGTATTAACGCATGGACACATTCACAGGGTTGCAGAATAATGGATGGCATGCAATAGGAGTGCAATAATCTGATTAAAACATGTTTTTTGTTTTTTTATTGTGCGATTAGTGACACAAACTTCTTGGCTGTAGAGGATGATTGTATGATGAGATGAGAAAATTGTATATTTAAATTAATTAATTCATATACATATTTGGGAGCCATATTATACAAAGTAAATTGTACTATTATGTCAGAATACTTACTAAACTATTGTCATCAAAAGGACAATTTTGTTTACATTTTTTACCAGTACACAGGATATGATGTAACTATCCCTTGTGCCATAATCCTTGCCATAAGTGAGCCTTTACATGGAGGCCTAATTCAGAAATTCGAATGATATGCTACCCTGCAAATGAAAACGTCAGGCTACGCCATCATTAATCTGCAGGACCATAAGACAGGCAGCAACATTCCCCAGCTGCCTACTCACATTTTTGAGCGAGTGAGCGTGGGCAAGTCAAGTGGGCACCTTCCTTCACCGATGTTTCATTAAATTAGGACCACAACACCTCAAGAAGGCTCAACAGTGGATTCTAGTATCCTGGAACCACCCCCATCTTTACCCACTCACAACAGACTCAAGCCTGCTGTCCCACTATCTGTTTCTAGGACCACTATCATAACATCTGCACTGCCACCCATCCTAGTTTACTTGCAAATCCTCCTGCCTTCACCTTAATGAGTTTAAAATACATTTCCACACTACACCTGCCAAAGCAGCGAGCAGAAACTCAGGCTGGCTCACCATCCAGATATCCGCATTGTATCTGCATTTGGCTTAGCTAAATCCGGCTAGCCCTGCTGGCTTGTTTGGCAGCTTCCTTTGAATGCCAAGTCCCACTCAGCTAACTAACGAATCACAAGTTCCTAACCCAATCTGCCCCACCTGCTACCAAATGTAGGCTAATACTTGCCTACCCAAGTCATAATCCAATGTGCAACTAAGCTAATGCTACCTCAAGGCTGCTCCAGACATACACAAACCAAATACAAACAAACAATCATGCTATTGTCCTAATGCTAGCACAAGGCTACATACCTACACTACTTTGTACCCCAGTTAGTATGCTTCCTCCTCAACCACAACCACTCACTAGCTCCCATTTCTGCCTCTGACATAGCCTTTACTGCTTGCTTAAAACACTGTCCACAACTGCCTACCTTACCTAGAAGTGCTATAGTTGATTTCCCTACAAATCCCCGACAGCCTACCTCAACAGGGAATACTCTAGGTCTACAAACCACGCTGCTCTACCTCAACTGCTAGCTCAGAATACTCGAGCATTTTCCTTTCATGAGCCTCATCTACCACATTCTCCCATGGCACTGTGAGCTCCACAAAAAACACAACCTGCTGTGTCTCTGACCACAAGTCCAAACTAAGTCTGACCTTAAATTAGAGCTCACTATCTCCCTTGGGATTACTAGGTGCTGTCCTAAATCTACTGCCATCTGCCAGTCTTGGCCTGCCCTCTTAAGTTGTAGCAGTAATTAATTATCAGAGTTTTGGAGGTAGGCTTCACAATCCTGCACAGGAAGACATGCAAATACAGAGTAACGTGTCCTTTCCTGTATTTCCAGGTTGATGGCAGGGTGAGTTACGGCAATGACGCTCTGATGCCTGACCAGGCCTACAGCTCTGCACCTATGGACCCTGGCCTGGACCGACTGGGCTTCATCCACCCTGAGAGCTTCAACCAGCCTAACACAGAGAATCATGGTAGCACACACACATCCAAACAGACACATACACACACACACAACTTTAGACCTCATTACCTGATTATTATTTTTTAAACAGTTAACTCGTTTACATTTGAGGTTTTAATCATCTGGAAGGAAAAACATTGTGTATCACTTTTTCCCCCCAAATAAATATACATACAGTATATTGCACTTTAGAATAAAACCTTCTCTCCCCTCTTTGTCTTTTGCTGTAGTTGAGCCAGTTGATGCACGTCCTGTTCCAGACAGAGGTCTCCCCACGCGACCTGGTAAGTGTATATGTGTGTTTGTTTGTGTGTACTCCTGCAATGAATGTGCCTAATATGGGTGTGAGTGTATGGCTTTGAATTTTCAGTCAGTAAAATCACATCATAATGTGTCTATCTGCATAAACAAGTGAAACAATGAAATTATGTATTTCTATACGTGATAAGTCATGTTTATATTACCACCACTTCACCTCTGTGACACTGTATGCATGTATATATTTATGTTTTTAATGGAAGATGTTCCCCTTTGTTCAGTATCTGCCCTGAAGCCAGAGGAGATGCCAGAGGTGCGGATGGAGACTGAGGAGAGGCAAAGTGCTGGTTACGAAGTTCATCACCAAAAACTGGTAATCAAACCAATGTTTACCCATATGTAAATAATGCAACATGCGTTTTTATGTCAGTCATTTGATACTGCACTAGTCTGCACTGTGGCTTACTAATAGTTGCTGTTTTAATTGATAGGTTTTCTTTGCTGAGGACGTGGGGTCCAACAAGGGTGCCATCATCGGATTGATGGTTGGAGGGGTTGTCATAGCGACCGTCATTGTTATTACCTTGGTGATGCTAAGGAAGAAACAATACACCTCGATTCATCACGGAGTCATTGAGGTAAAGGAGACGGTGAAGCTTTCTAAATGGGCCAAAGTGCATGAGATATAGTGCAGTGATCATTGCCGCCACACGTTCGCATTAGATTATGAGTGACATGAGTTACAATAGCAACTTAACATTTTAAAAAAGGATGAAGAAAAACTGTTCTGCTCTTCTCTGCAATGTAATGTACACAGAGGAAATATAGGGCTCTACAACAAGAGCAGTTTTTGTTTTACTAACTATTATTATCTGTGTTTGTAGGTGGATGCAGCAGTTACACCAGAGGAGCGTCATCTGACCAAGATGCAGCAGAACGGCTATGAAAACCCCACCTACAAGTTCTTTGAGCAGATGCAGAACTAAGGAGCTGCTCTTAATCATTTCTTTAGGCTTACTCCCACCCCGCTGTCTCGCTAGTAGGCCCTGTTCCATTCTGGTTCCGTGCCCTTACCGTAGCTCCTAGCCCTTGGTTGCTCAGTGTTAGGAGGAACGGATAGATGTAAATAATATTGGAAAGGTTGATTTTTATCCTGTTTGAAAGCCAGGTGAAGCCTTTGCGCAGGTGTATGCTTACTCAAGGATTTGAGCTAAAGGGAAGGGCACATGGAGCCGAAATGTTACAAAGCCTTTTTAATCCCCTTTCCCTTGATTATAGAGTGCGGCACTTAAACCATTAATTTACTTGCAATTGGTTAGACAAGGGTTCCCTATTTCACCTGCACATCTTCAGCCAATCACAGAGGAAATGTCCAAGTGTTTGTACAGGAAGCCAACACCATATCTACTATTTATATCAAGTCATCTATCAGGAGCTCAGGCCTACCCTGCAGTACTGTGGTCACAAGTCAAAGACCGTAAACCATAAACCCCCGCCATTTTAATTCCACCCCACTCCCTCATCGCTCTTTTCCCCCCCCTTTCCCCTCCACCTCTCCCACGCACTCCTGCTCCCCTACACTCAGATGACAGCTGTGCTGTGTTTCGGTGACATAACAGCTCTTAGAGCTGGCGATAGGAGGAGGGGCTCTCTGAGCGCCTCTCCACAGGATTAAAGACCAAGCGTTTCAGGTTTGTTTTTCAAAAAAAAAAAAAGGAAAAAAAAGAAGAAAAAAATCTATACATCATCAGAATATGTAAAAGCTGAAAAATATTGAATGTTTTGTTTGCTGATTTTTTATGTGTAATGTATTAAGACAGAGATTAGCTGTAAGTATATGTAGTGCATGGCAATATTGATGACAGATACAGTGAACTGTATTTTGAGGTCCATGGCTTCACTTGGAGTGGTCCTCCAACTAGACGTTTTAGCAGGATTGTACATTAATAGTGTCTTCTTTGTGGTCTTGTGATATGAAGAAGAAAAGGAGTATTTAGAATCTGGTCTGCTTCGTTGTCACACAGACATGCTTTAACTGAATCTTTGCTCTTTACATTCATCTCCATGCCTCACTCTGTGTTAGCTGCATGGGCAGAATGCTCTATCTATATGTAATATAATATGAAGTGTAATAGTATCCGAAAGGAAGTCAATTGTGTTACTGTTTGCGTTCTATGCACTCTTGAGTTTCATTTAGGAAGTCTGATCTTTACTGATATTACTGCTCTTATGTTTATTCCGTTGCCAATCCCACTCGTTTCACATTGGGTTTGAATTGGGATTAGGATATAGATCCAAACTTTGGGATGGAGGTGAATGCTTAGCTTGCGTTTTCCTCCACTCCTAATTGTTATTCCAGATTTAGCATTCCACCCTCCCTCTTACCTGTAAATATTTGGATCATTTAGATCCACTTCCAACCCGCTTTCATTATCGAGCCCAAACTCTCCATCTCCGTTACCCTGTTCACATATCCTTCTATGCTTTCTTCTTAAACCTTTCTGACCCCCCTCGTCTCTGGTGTCTCTTTCCCCTTCTAGCTTTGTCATCGACATTGTACAGTACAGCACTCTGGGGTCAGTATGTGAGAACTGGATTAGGAGATGGGGCTTAGCGGGCCTTGAGTATTAGTATGTTAGAATGTCTCTTAACATACTCTAGCCTGTCCTGTCCCTCTCACATGCTCGCTCCGTTACACACACATTCAACATGTCACATACACATTCTATTTTTCTATATTTCCTGTCTATATGTGTACAGTGTCTGTCCAGTGGTGGATACCCTATGCTTGCCTCTTTGTTGTCAAGTCTCTTGTGGTGAAGTCTCAGGCGTCCTGCTCTTAAAGCAGAGGCTACACACTACTCTTAGATCGGTATGTGGACATCATGTGGGCATGATACTGTCAAACATCACCGCCAATTGAACGACTTCCCTGTAGCTTGGGTGGAAGGACATATCTCACATCGGCGTACGGAGACGAGAGACAAGACATTCCCCTCCTCCCCAAATTAAGTTTAAAAAAAATAAATAAAAAAAACTAAAAAAAATCACCTCCAATAAACGTGAATGTGACATGCACATACGTGTGCAATTGTATCACAGAAAAACACACCACACATCACTTCCACACTCCTTATCTACACACATGTATAGACACACTGAAGCTCTTAATCAGGTGAATGTTTAAAATTTGTGTGGATGCTCACTCTGGGTATCATCGGAGACTAGTGGTAAATATGATGGCTTTTTTTTTTCATTGATTCAGTTACTTTTCTCCCTGTTTAGCTAAATGAACCATTTGCTTAGACTGAGAAAAAGCTTTCTACACTCACTATCCCATGAATAAAATTTTGAATGTACATATAAATGAATGGATGAGTCATTTTTTGGTCTCTTCCTATGTGATTATAAGGCCTTAAATGTATGCACTTATTTGTCTTTTAAAGCACAGTGATTAATTAATTGAACCCCAGACCTTAACAAAAATGCTTGCCGCTTTATTCCCCCTAGTGGACAAAAAAGGTCCAGCAATTCAGGGAACAGACACTAAATAAAATACAAAAACAGATCCTTTATAAATGGAAAATATGAAAATACACTTGCCGTTGTGGCTATCAAAAACATGGAGTACCGGTATATACAATAGAAACAATACTAATCTACAGACAAGGAACAAATTATGCAAAGCTCACGTTAAGTCACATTCAAACATTTGGGCACACATACATACGCATACAACAATGATGTTTTGGATCTCAGTTATCACACACTTCACACGCATACAAGTTCTCTCTCTCACCCTGAACAGGTTAGAATTTTAAAGGAATCAAGCACTCTCCACCTGCCTCAGTCCAGCTCTAGTGAAATTGTAAAGAGAAGGCTTAAGTTGTCAATCCGTACTGATCAAGGATCACCCTTACGCCCTGCTCCCCCAATTAACAGTTACATCAGTGGAAGAAAGTCAACTGAGTCCCAATCAATGGTTGAGTGCAACCTCTAACCAGAGCGGTTTGATGGGTGCCATGATGCCCCTCTGCCTCCCTCAACTGTCCTTGTCTAGCGTCGTGGTGGCCAGGGTCACCGTGGTGATGGGCTGACCAATCCCGTGCAGTTGCATGCGAGCCAGCTTCTTCTGCTCACATTCAGTCACGAGGGTGTTGAGCTCGGCGGCACTGTAGCCAATCAGTGTTCTCAGGTCACACACAAACTTGTAGACAAAGCGCTTGCCCTGTACCTTGCTGATCATGTCCCCGTCGTAGTAATACCTAAGCAAGACAGTACAGGAAACGGGAGTGTGGTTGGCCACACAAACAAAGCAGAATTAAAAACCCAACATTTCACACTGTAGTTGAAAAATGCAAACATTAACTTTCAACATTGTAGGTTGTGAGAATTGTGACTTTGTTGATAATATCTAAAACGGGATGATTAAGCTGAGACACTGACATGTTTCTTCTTCTACACCATGAACTCGACTTTTCAAGGGCACTTTAAATGCCCTAATAATCCCAATTCCAGAGGCATTTTCTTTTCTATTTGTTGTAGGGTTATTTTTGCCTGTGTTAATTTCCTATCCTGAGACATACAAAAGAAAAGAAAAAAAGACAAATAATCCAAGTATCAAACCTGAGGGCTCTGCTGAGTTTCTCATAGTTCATGGTGGGCTTGTTCTTGCGCTGGCCCCATTTCTGGGCCACAAGCTCAGGCTGGTTGAGTTTGAACTCCCCTTCCTCGCCCACCCAGGAGATGCAGTCCCTTGCATCCTTGTCCGTCAGCAACTCCAGCAGGAACTGCCACAGTTGGATCTGACCGTTGTTGCCTAGCACCGAGGAAAGAGGACATTTATTATTTATAATAAAACGCACAACAACAAAAGAACCAAAAACCAAACCAACACGTTATATCCCTAAACCAATTATAATTTGGGAGAATATTAGCATATTTACCTCCATATATATGATTCGTTTGTTGCTTGGGCAGCAAATCCACAATCTATTGCTGCCTCAGGGAAGCATACTTTATGAAACAACTTGTTCCAAAATAGGAAATTATTCCTTATTTTTGGGAGGGGTGGGTTGTTCTGTGCTGGCCTAATTCCTATATGTAATAGGGGATGGGTTTTAGACCGGGTTCTCAAACAATGGAAGGAATGTAAGACTAGGAAAAAACCCAAAAAAACCCCCATAAAACACGTAGAAGGTCAGTGCTGATTGGCTGATGGTTTTCCAGGGCAGCAATAGTTCCTGGTTCACCATTCAAGGAATATTTTGGAGCAAAGTCTACTAATATTTAAACAAATCTAATGTAAAATCTAAAATATTGCCTTCAAAAGCAACAATGAGGACAATGAAGTTTATGTGAAGTCAAACAACAATCTGACTGAAATGCAAATGATATATATATATAGCAACAAACACGATTACGCTGAGGCCCACGACACACCGGTGTGGCCATTCAGCCTTATGGCAATGTTTTGGGGGTATTAATGTAACTCACCAACATCACCACTGCCCACCGATACTGTTATGAAGGAGCAAACTTAGAAGCTAAAACCGGTGACAGGAGGAGCGACACCGTGATTACTGATCTAACATCAGTTTTCCATTCTTTTAATGTCAGTGCACTCATCAGTGCTTAGGGCAACTTCTATTGACAGGGACATGTCAATTTCAGTAAGGTGAATTTCACTTCGCTTTCTAATTCTAGGGGCAAAATGTATATAGCTTACACCTGATATGCACGTGCGCTGTGCAAACCCGTGACCTGAAACGTGCCATCCGGAGAGCACCATGGGGAAAGACAATGATCGACTGTTAATTAAACAGCTACAGATTTGTGTGTGTGTGTGTGTGTGTTGTAGCATACCTGTGCGGTTACCAGGTGAGCTGCGTTCCTCTCCTCCTGAAATGCGTGGCGTTCTGGGTCCTCGGCTCTGCTTCAATACCTTTATGGTGGTGGGTGTACTCACTGGGGCTGGGATTATCTGCACAGCTGGAACCACAGACCGGAAAGACAAAGATGTAAAGTTCAATGATGTACTGGTAGACTTTGTTTAATGATCTTCACTCAAAGCCTAGCGAATGGATTTTGTCCCCCATTTGTGATAATAGCTAGGTCATTAAATTAATTAGAAAAGGACAGTTTTGTTTACTTGTGATTTGAACATTTGAATATGATCATTTTATATGAGTTCTTCTGTTCTATCTACATAAATGCAATAATGTAGTTGAATTCTTAAAAAAAAACAAAAAAAAAAGGTGGAGGTGGGAACAGAATGGAAAGTGGACTGGTATGGGATTGTATCGGAGCTGATAAATGGAACGAGAGGACAATGAAAATGCAATTGGTACCGAGTCTGTTTTCTCTCCTTTTGATCCAGTTAAAAATTATATCTAGTGAACTTAGAGAAGCTTACGTTGATCAATGGTGACAGTGGCATCCTGGCCAGATTGATCCTGACTGGCCAACACATCTGAAACAGATACAAAACATTGGGCTGAATTCTGCATCAAATTTACATTGTCTCTCATTCCATCTATATAATACAATCAAGCAACAAGCCATGAATTGCCGTGCTTTACAGAGCCTTGTTGGGCCCAACGCGAAGCAGTGTACGAATGGTTTATTGCTTGCAATTAGGAACACACTACTTCTTATATCTTTTCTTTTTAATTGATAATTAAAAATTCTTCCACCAAGCAATATAGCTCTTGACAGTAGCTTAACAAAGTGGTTGTTAAGTCACACTTCAGGACCAGTGTGAGCGTTGATTTTAAATTAAGGTGTACGTTTATCAAGTATTCGGCTTCAGCATTCGGCATTTTAACCCAATCAGAATTGAGGACCAGAACTAGCTGTTTTATAAACCCAGATGTAATTTAGGTCTGCAATGAGCCTCTGTTGACTTCTAGTTGCATTTTTCTAACCGTCTACCTCTTTTACACACACTCGAAACCAACTCTTCCTGACTTACATTTGCGCAGCAGTTCCAGGTGGCTCCAGAGTATCTCTCCATTAGGCACTTTCTGAAGGAACTCCTCCTGGCTGAAGGAGCAAAGGTCTCGACCTGGGATGTGGATGCCTCCTATTTCCATCTCATCGATGTTAAACTCCTTCATCACCCACACAGCCCAGTGGATTACCTGATCCGCTGTCCAGAGCACAGGGTCTGAGGAGAGAGAGAGTATAATCTCATATCCTATATCTCAAACGTTAACATATTCAAGGAAGAGTTTATTTCTCAACATTTTACAGCTTATTTTCACCACTATGTGGTATTCCTGAGAGGGTTCCTCACCGTATGGTATTCCCAGACGGACCTGCTCCTTGCGGTAACCCTCTAGGGCTGCGGCCCAGCGTGTGACCTGCTCTGAGGTGTCGTCAGACAGGGCAGAGCGCTCCACAGCAATGAGCTGTCCCTCCTCCACCAGAGTCCCCTCCTCCCCTGCTGCGTCTGGATCAATCACCACCTCAACCGTCTCTACTGGCTTCACGATTTCCAGGATGTTCAACTTCTCCTCACCTGGACGAGAATAAAAGGACAAAGGAAGAGAGCTTGACGAGTGTAGTTACAATTTGACAAAATGAAATTATAATGGCATGGTTTATCTGCTATAATATGGTAGTTTTAAAGACTGGTAAATCTGTACCTGGTTTGGCTACAATTTGCAAGCTTAGCTGCACTGTGCCATCCGTCTTTACCCCTTGATCAAAGAGGCTATGGTCAGGATGCAGCTGAAAAGTGGGAATCAGAGAGAGACATGAGAGGGAAATACAAGTTACGAATTAAAGAGAGAGAAAAACTGAACAGACAAACATGTCAACAGAGAGACTTCCACAGCTCACAACACAATCCTTCTAAGAAGGATCAATTACAAAAGGAAACTGCAGAATCATGGAGGGGCTTGGCTATATTGCATATGTGCATTGTTACCTGAATATCCTGTAGGCATATCTCATACGCATCCAGTGACACCTGGACACGAGGCTCCAAAAGCTTCTTCAAATTGCCAATTGGCTCATTGATGTCGATATCTTGTTGAATCAAATCTGAAGCAGTGATGGTCTGTTCCTCAATGCTTAATGTAAAACATCAAAACAGAGTCATTCACCACAAAGAATTGGGCTGATTTCAAATGTAGAGTTCTGTCTTGTTCAGTCCTGCAGTATGCATGTCATAATCACAGATTACTTACCCTTCCTCCAGGCAACCCTGTTTCTCCTGTCCATCAATCTCAATCTCTATCATCTCTTCTGTCTCACTTTTAGACATTCTCTTTTAAACACCAAGAGACAAGCTGTGGTAGAAGGATAAGTGAAAGAGATGTTTAAATGTCATTTGTTATATCATTGCAGGGTAAAAGTAATCAACAAGCAACAAACAAGACAGCAAGGAGAGGAATAACTACAATCTTTAATCACAAATTTAAATAAACATAAAAGGTACCCTCCAACAAAAAGGTAGGAAAATGTGTGATTTGATTTAACTGTTGGTAGAGGACTAAAGACAACCATGAAGCATATTTGCATATTCCTTATCAACTGAATCTAATTGCATTTGAATGAAAATTGGTTGATGACTTGGATGGAGTGAAATACATATGACTTTAATTAAGTAAAGCCTAGTTCAAGTCATTTTAGTCTACATTCCAGACATGTTATCTGTTGGCCAATTAAATGTATAGACCGATATGTCTTTCAGTTAGAGATGTCTAAAATTGCCGAGCAATACATTATATAGCTTACATTACATACAGTACGACCAACTGGTATATTTGTAAACCTATTTAATGAGTAGCTAGAGCCAACATCGAAACACTTTCGAACAGTCAAGCCGCAGACAATAACATCGTTAAGAAAACACAATGTTTATATTCTGACTTTAATGTTCACAAACGGGTCACGTCCGGGTTGTAATACAAAGCATTTTTGTGATTCTTTGATCGAAAGGCCTTTGAGCCTCGGTTTCTCAGTGGCCGTGTGGGACAGTTTAGTGAGGGTTCAGAGTGCTAACGTTAGCCAACTCGAGGCCGAGGCTTCATTCCCGTCTAAAGGCCAACTGGTAGGCCATTAGTTGAAAATCCTTCAAAATCGGTAATCAGAGACAAACTATGTAAGAAAAACTTCAGAAACTGTAAACTTTGATAGACACATCACAAGTGTCGCCAAGTTGAGCTCGTTCAACGCTGAACGAGGTGGCGACAATTCAGTAGTCGGGGCGAGGCACGATCCCCCCCGTGTAGAAAACAACACTTTATTTACTACAAAAACGAATTACGTTTAACTAATTCGTATTAAATCCGTATTAAGTCACACTCTAACTTTGCATCTAGAAAACTTTTGAAACGGAAATGGAATAAACGGAAACAAAACAGTACAGGGCAAATGGAAAGGAGCCGGAAATCCTGGCTCGGTTTACAGCGTTATTAGACTTCCGAGAGCGGTCATGACAAATCCCAGACACATTTTCAAGCTATATATATATATACATACGCAGATATATACGGAGCATAGGACACGGACACTATTGCGGTTATACTACAATCGTTGTTGGCTTAACATAAAATATAACTTCACGAAGAAACGCGGATTAAAATGCGGCATTTATCGTCTCTGGAACAGTACATACTATTTGTTGTCGCTCCTCTCCGGTGGGGTGGGTTGATTGAGAATCAGTATTATTGAGATTGTCTAAAACAAATAGATGTATTTTGCAAATACAACTGGATCCAGTCTAGCTATATTTACCGGTGTTAGCTTAACTTTCGTTGACGCAAGCTAACATATGTGCTTCTTGCTGTCTTGAATGTAGGCGGCCTCTTCCCAGTGAGCTAACGTTAGGCTATGGGTTGTCTTAGTGTGGATCAACAGCAGCTAACACAGTCAATGCTACAAAATAGCGGGAAGAGTGCGACCAGGCACGACAAAATAGAGCTATCTTGTACCGCACCTTAGCATGTTTAAATTATATAAACGTTGCTAACTATCTGGCAGATTGCCATACCTCTTGAAATCCAGGCCTCAAAAGGTCGTGAATGTGTTCCAGTATTGGGAGAAAAACAGCCAGGCCAGGCTTCACAGTCGAATCAATTCATGCAAGTTTTTGGTCAACACTTAGAGGGGGGCGGAGACTAACTAGCACGGCTAAAGTTAACTCGTATGAAAAACAGTCTATGATTTTAGTTAATAACATTCTACAATTTCTTCAGCGTGTGCTAAATATTATAGCATTGTGTTATGCCTGCTTTATAAAGTTGGAGATGTATGTTCTTTCGTTTGAGCATTGTTAGAATAATTTTAAACTTGGGCCTTTTACTTTTCCTTGAAATTCACCTTTCTAAAAGTAATGTTTATAATGTAATATGTCATATATTTCAGTCAAACATTGCGCTTTATTATATTTAAGTTTAAACTGTGGACTACACAGTTTAAGTTTAAATTGTGAAGGTAAACTGCATTGGCCAAGGATTGCATACTTGTAGACCTGATGAGTTTGAGTAGTCAGTCTCTTGCTTAAAAATTTCTGAGCATTTACTTTTGAATTTCTTTTTTCCCTTCATTTGAAAGTGAATAAAGAAGGGAACAGGAAATTCAAGAAATTTGTGAATAAGCAGTATAACACGAAGATCTGTGCTTTATAAAGTTGAAGATGTATGTATGTATGTATGTATGTATGTATGTTCTTTCGTTTGAGCATTGTTAGAATAATTTTAAACTTGGGCCTTTTGCTTTTCCTTGAAATTCACCTTTATAAAAGTAATGTTTATTATGTAATATATTTCAGTCAAACATTGCGCTTTATTACATTTAAGTTTAAACTGTGGACTACACAGTTTAAGTTTAAATTGTGAAGGTAAACTGCATTGGCCAAGGATTGCATACTTGTAGACCTGATGAGTTTGAGTAGTCAGTCCCTTGCTTAAAAATTTCTGAGCATTTATTTTTGAATTTCTTTTTTCCCTTCATTTGAAAGTGAATAAAGAAGGGAACGTGAAATTCAAGAAATCTGTGAATAAGCAGTATAACACGAAGATCAGTTAAATTTGGTAAAACATCTGCAGTATATTTGGAAAGGAATTAGTGATTGTGGTAGGCTAATTGTTGTCCAAATATATTCTGTATTGTATGAGGGAAAATTTGTATAATGATTGTATTTATGTATGAAATATCGCAATGTCTGGATTTTGTTGTTTTTATGTTGTAAAGAGAGGTTACTGGATTTAAGGGTAAGTGGGCACATTTCCAAAGTGTTTTTCTAGGAGAGTTTCCATAACTAACTGAAGATGAAGCAAGCTGTACCAGTCTTACCAACTTAATATGTATGAGCCTTAGTGCACCAAAGTGTCTGTTCTACTTAATAAAGTTACCTTGATCAATTTGAACTAGTCCTATTTGTGACTTAAAATTCATTTTATTGTGACACAAAGGGTGGGACTTTTGTTTTTCTAAGTTACTATACGTTTGTGTCAATATACTGTAGATCTTGGTATGATAGGACATTTGTTATTGCTTAGGACCATTAATAGTCCCTTTTTTAAATTAGAAAAGGCAAGTGCCTAAATTTCACTTGCTCTGTATTTCCTAGTCTACGCTGAGTACAGAGACTTGTTTTGTTTTTATGATTTGAATTTATATTTGTACTATTAAAATTTGTTCTTTGAACAATCTAAGAATTCTCTCCATTAAGAGAATTACAAAGGCCTAAATTTCATAGATAACAGTGATGCATTTTGGATTGATTCCTTTGCATTTCATGTTTGCACAGGTCAATACAGTTAGCCTCAACAGTAAGAGCAAATAATTTTAATTTTGCAGGCTGAATTTAAGCAAGAATCTTTATGGAAATGGGAAATGCTTACATTTTTTATTGTCTTTTGTAAGTCACAGTTTATAGTGTGATTGACTTTCATACCTTTGAATTTGGCCTGTACAGTACAAAAATGACAACTATGGTCGTCTGATGTTTGTTCTTTTTTGAAAAAGCAAATCCTCAAGTTTCACTTGCTCTTAATTTTATGGGTACCATTGAGTAGGGCGCCATTACTTATTTCTGATAGACAATCATATTTGTAAGTCAGATTTTCGTGGTTTACAGTCGAATAATATAAGATAAGTCGGATAAGATACATTTTATAAGCAAATGTATTAAAATGCTTTAATTTCGTACCCCTTATTTGGAATTTTCATGTAAACGTTTTTTGCACTTGCAAGCTACTGATAAATACTTTTATATTATACACCTTCAAATAGCTGCTTTTACTTCGAAAGTATCAGACAGGAAGTGGCTCTTGCAGCTCCATCCAAGATGGCGGAGTACTTGGCATCCATTTTCGGCACAGAAAAAGATAAGTAAGTAATTTTCTATAATTTTGTTTGGTAGTTTGTGCAGGAAACCAGTCTTCTGCTCTTTCATCCAAAGCCTAATATACACAGCCGGAATTTATTTAATAGGTTCACTGGACTAACGTTGCCCAATCAACGTTAGCTAATGCTACTAGCTAATGTTAGCTAAACACCGCGTTGGGCTACTGCTGTTGGCGGCAGCCACATCTGTGGTGAATGATTTTGAATTTATTTCATCTTACATTAACAATCCAACGTATTCGTTTGTAAAGAGTGTGTTCGAACGTTAAAAACTACGGGCTTGTATTATTTAATATACGATATTATGATTGAAAACATCAACATAAGGGATGTTGGCAACCACGTTTGTGAGCCATTCATACTGTGGAGTACAATGGCTGAAGTAACGTGCAAAGCTCAGAAAACCCATAATGATATTACCTTAAGTCTTTGTATATCTGTTATGTCAGAAGTTGTGGCCCTTGGCGGAAAATGCATTTTTGGTCCGCTTTACAATGAGTTTATTCAATTCAGAGATAAATGTTTTTAGTGGAAAAAACATTTAACTAGGCCGATATTAAAGGAATTGTGTCCCACAATTCGTAGTTGGAATAAGTAATCCTGCTACAACTTGACAAATAAAATCAGATCAATGTAGGCAGAGTCTGGCTCCAAATCTAGGTTGACCACTTAAAGAGGCAGTGGTTAGGGCTGCATGGACACAAAGCCAGATTCTGCCCATTTTTACTGTACTACACTGTAAAGTTTCCCCAACTAGCATTATTTCTAAAGACAGATGTTTAAAACAAAGCCATACATGGTTTAATTTGAAAGTAGGCCCAGTAAATGATCTAAACGATGATGTAGGAATGGTGTAAGTTCATATATAACTGAAGTCTGTATAGTTGTATAGCGTTAGTTTTGTTTAAAAATTATTGGTCTCCTAGGATCTAGAGAAATTGAAACATTAAATTAAATTTGACATAGAATGCCCACTGCAGTTGAAAAGAGTCTACAAATTGATATAAGATGTAAAAAGACCAATAAAATAATTGTGTTCCCTAAATCAATGAGATCATTATAATAGATGAGATAATAATAGTGATTAGTAATTGTGAATGCAGTATCTCCCTAAATAATTGGGATTCTCAATTATCCATGTTTATGCAGCCCTATCTTTATAGGTATTTATTTATGATTAATTACCTTACTGATCTTCACTATCATCTTCTTTTCCCTCCAAAGGGTCAACTGCTCTTTTTATTTTAAAATTGGTGCCTGCCGACATGGAGACCGCTGCTCTAGATTACACAATAAGCCAACTTTCAGCCAGGTAAGTTCAGACTTGTTGCCCCATAATGTCTTAATTTGTTTATTTTATCATGTAAATATATAAATATGAAATTATAGCCGAATAAATGTACACACTTAATGGAAACCAGGGTGAGATTTGTCTCTAAAAGCTCTATTAATGAGTCTGTTTGGCTGAAAAACAAAATCTTTGTTTAGCATCTTTACCTTTTGAATAGTAGAGGTCACTGTGTAAACAGCTTAATTTTATCATTTACTATGTTGTTATTTACTATTAATTTATTTACAACATCCAACACATCTATCTCACCATCTTTTGTGCACAAAGGCAGTGGTAGGTGGCAGCATTACATCATAATATCTACCTGACATGCACCAGGGGAAGGTGAAATTTCTCACAGGAAGATGGCTTGAGAAAGTATACCGGCTAAGTGAGACACTCTACTTCTGATTAGCGTCAGTGTGGCCAAATCTGGACACTTGCACTCTGATACAGTTTCTGGTCTTTTAGTGTAAATTTTACTAGGCAATCACTACTGAAAGGTGGGTGATGTGAAATCATACATATTTGAGAAGCTAAATATTAAATTTCATAAGTATGCATAGATATTTAGACATCTAAAGACAACCAGATACCATTTTGGACAAAATCAAGTAGAACAAAGCCTTTCCGATGACTAGGTTTGTTGGTGATCATCTACCTTTTTTTTCACTCTACCACTTCAAATAAGTTACAATTTTGTTCGTTCGTTGACTGGTTAATGAAAGCATTTTAAACAGCGGATATCACTAGTTATTAGGGTGTAAAGGAGGCAGAAAAAAATAGGATAACTTCAGACAATCTGCCGTTTCCATGTTTGGCCAAGCCTTTTGCATCGCTAACATATGGGCGCTCACATTCATTTATGGACACTGGAAGAAAATAATGTTAATAACAATATTTGGTTTAAAAGAAGATGGATAAAGCTTCAATAATTTATGAGACACTCAAATGGAAACTGTATAGGATAAATTATATTCTCTGTTGATCACCTTCCCTTAAAATCTATTAAGCAGATTAAATACCTTCATTTTTGACGGAGGCAACAAGAGTGTCTCATATTCGGTCCATTATCTTTTTTTCTGCAAGGGGCTTATTTGATTTACCCAAGCAGCATAATGGTTAAGGTTTTAGTAAGCCACTGATAGCAATATGAGACTTAAAGATGTCTTTAAATTAGTTAAAAAAAAGATGGGAAAAATAATTGTTAGATAAGTCGACTAATCAAAATAATTATTATCCTACTTTTTATCTGGTTTACTTGTGTTCAGTCTTTTTTTTTTTTAATCCAATAAAATTGATCATTATTACAATCTAATAAATAAATACTATTTAAAGTTGAAATGTGTAATGTTTTCTACCCACTAGAGGGTGCTTATGTTCACTTGTTCAACTGAAAACACTGAAGTTTCTAACAACCACTGTTGAGTGAAGTCAACATTGACAAGATCAGCCATTTTCATTCACTGAATACACACTGGCAACAGCCTAACTGAGACATGACCGTGGGAAGGTGAGGGAGCATCTTTGTCTTGTCAGTCAGACAAAAACACAAGTTGTCCAGCAGTCAGCTTTTTAAAAAATAATTAGAAATACGTATTTTTGTTTATTTATAATTTTTTTTTGTGGAAAAGCAGTACTTTCAGTCAGCATATTTATATATGGTATCTATGGATATCTTATCCTTATTTAATTGTTTGGTTAAGTACTTTGTCATTTTTTTTTTTTGCTCTTCCCGCTCTTTAAGGCTTTTTTTAGTTTTATTGATTTTTGTCTACCCACTTACGACCAGATCCCTTTCTAAGTTCAGGAATTGCCACCATCCCACCCCTTTAGATACAGAGACACTGCCTCCAGGCTCTTCTGGGTCCTAGAATTTCAGGACTAATTAAAATTTCATACATTTAAGATAAAGACTAGCCTTCAACTCAACTGGGACATGCAAGGCTGTCTGCAGTTTATCTTTTCTGGGAGAGTAAATTTATTTTTCATTTGACATTTTTTATACATATTTTTTATTTTTTCCCTCTACAGACCACCTTGATTCAAAACATCTACCATAACCTCCCAAAACAGTGCACAGACGGCCGACAGCTCCCACTGTAAGTGCCTCTGCTCCAGTCCTCTTTCCGCCCTCCAGGTTTCCCTTCTAGTTCTTTCACTCTCCTCAGATCTTTTTTTTTTAGGTTTGCGTCTATATTAGCTGACGCAGGGCACTGGAGGGTTGGTCTCAGTACTGGTAGCAATGGGTACCAACAGAAGGGAAAAATTCAGCAGAATTATTGGCAGGGTGCTGGCTAGCAGGAACAACACTTAAGCTTACGCAATCACATGGCCGCTGTTCTCTTTGGGAACTGTAGAGCAAAATATCACATCACTTTCAGATTTGATTCTTTCCCCTCTTAAACCCCCTCTTTTTTGGGTGGTGGTGACCAAAACATTTTATGAAAATGTGTAACAAGTAAAGGTAAATATTCTAACATTCTAGAACGTTCTAAAATGTTTTTTAATGTTAAAAGATTCCCCTTACATAGACTTTTTTTGGAAGTTTATCCATTCAATATATTACTCTAATTTGCCAAATGAAGTTACAAGAAGGCTGAGAAGAAGCTGCAACAGTACTTAGCTTTAGGTGTGAAATATGTTAGCTTGAGACTTCTTTCAGTATAAAACAAAGGTAATTTGAGATGACAAAAAGATGTTTTTGTGCACTCTTGGTTTGGTGGTTTGAAGATGAAACTGCAGTCATATTCCATATCCTGAAATGTTTATCTGTAACTTTATTCTAAATTGATAGCTATTTTTTTCTGAAAGGCTTTACTTCAAACACTTGCATTAAGGTTTGTTAAAAATTCTAAACAGAACTTAATTTTAGTATTTTATATCATGCTAAAGCCAAACAAGTGTATATGCTGATTACACAATAATTGGCAGTTAATTATGTCATTAAATGTGCTGGGATTTTCATCTTTGCTTTCTAACTTTTGCTTTTGCAGTGGTGCAGTGGATCATCATAATCACTGCTGCTTTAATTGATCCTCTCACCCTTTTCTGGGATTAAGAGAAATTAGATCAATATTATTATTTCAGTAGATTTAGTAAACAATGCTATTAAAACAAGCTATCAGATATTTGCCTGAAACATTCAATTTTTTTTTCAGACAATTGCCCTCTTGAACATTTACCGTAACCCTCAAAACAGTGCCCAGTCTGCTGATGGTTTGAACTGTAAGTTTTCCGCCACTTTGCTCTTGAAATCATGATTTTCTCTTTCCATGCATACTCTTTTCTGTGTAGTAGAGTTGTGGGCTTTGCGGGCTGTTGTGGCATGTTTCAGTTCAAATGTAGATCCGTCCCCTTCCAAAATTACATCTGTTTTCTATGACCATTGACCATTTAGAGAAACATTTCTGTACATTAACAGTTCTCTTGTCTCTGATGTTCTGAAGAATCACTTCAGTGATTCAGTGTGAGCGTGCTCCATTGATTCTATGAATAGAATAGCCTCTATGTGGGACAATACCTCATGGGCAGGGTATTAAATTCCACTGTTGGAGGTCCGGTCTCCTGGGGTTTATGTTAATGAGCCAAACCTTATCTCAGGTACATGCAGATCAGGTGTGGCTCATTAACTCATTAACCAGGGAGGATTAAGACCTCCAGCACCAGAATTGAATGCCTCTGCCCTGTGGCAATCTGTTGCTGAGGGAGACTTGTTCGGATGTAAACGTCTGCCACATTTTGTCAATGGAGCGGCTTTCCAATTTGTTTTTTTGTGACATCAGACATAAGGTTCTTTAGATTTAAACTTTGGGTGGATCTTTTCAGTAGATTTTAATGAACAAGAAAGTGAAATGTTACTATTAGTAGTGAGGACCAACCATCTGGAGTAGTTGGTTCCTCAATCTGAATCAGAATGTTTAGCTGAATCAGTTGTGCCCACTTCAAAAGACTTCCAGTACCTACTTTCAACTAGAGGTTCAAAAAGTATATGATTCTAGCCTCTAATATAAGCTGAGGATGTTGAATGCTAGGCTTTGATATTTCTGTGGGAGTTGAGGGTAGAAGCTCTCTACATCCTTGTACTGGTCACACACACTTTACTTACAATTTTTAAATGATTATAAGTTTACATGTGGTGCATTTAGTTAGTAAACTGAGAGGGTTAATTTCTCTTGAATATTGTCACTGTACGTTTCCCAATCATTAGTCCAGAATTTGCACATGACTAAGTTTGTTTGACTCTTTACTTTTAGAACTTTGGTTAAAAAAAGGTACTGAAACTACCATGTGTTTCCTTGTGATTAAGGTGTCTTTCTGTAATGTCGCCACTAGGTGCTGTCAGTGATGTGGAAATGCAGGAGCACTATGATGAGTTCTTTGAGGCAAGTACCTTGTATTATTTGGCCACATGCCACTCTGAAGGAAGGGCATTATGAGCTTCAGACTAACATTATGCACTTAAGACTAACATTTTCCACTGGTAACAATGGTGCTGCGAACCTTTTCAGTTGGTGGCACCAACACATGATTTGGTTGCACCCATTGTTTGCTGCTATGCAGCAATAATGACCTGGATTTTGTATCCCAATTTTGTACTTGAATTCCATACAGAACAAGCTGAGGCCCATCCTTTAATTTAGCATCCCCTATTCTTACATTGATTTGAAAAGATTGACTGGGACTTGAGACTTAAAATATACTGCAAAATGTTTTTATTGCTGATTTCTCTTTTCTGAAGGCAGTGGACAGCTGTCTTGCTAGAATTGTTCTGTTAATGGAAAATCATTTAGGACTTCTAATATCGCTCCAATTTACATCAATTTAGGTATTAATTCGCTTCAAAGTCCAGTATGATGGCATCAAAAATTAACAGGAAGGTTGTTTGTTCATGGCAAGATATAGGAACACAGCTATAGGAACAAATTTCATTGTCATTAATAATGATGAATCTATGTTCCCTTTCTCCATGCTTTCCTCTCTGGTCCTCTGCACAGGAGGTCTTCACAGAGATGGAAGAAAAGTATGGGGAGGTGGAGGAGATGAATGTATGTGACAACCTCGGAGACCACCTAGTTGGAAATGTGTATGTGAAGGTGGGTTCTCTCTATTTTTACATACATGATTTACCACTGCCCTCTAACCATGGCTTTCTTGCATAGATCGCAAATAATGATTTACCTCTTGCATTGCATTGCAATATTGCCTCTCTCTCGTTGGTATCCTTTATAGTTCCGCCGTGAGGAGGACGCAGAGAAGGCAGTGATGGACCTGAATAATCGATGGTTTAACGCACAGCCCATCCATGCTGAGCTCTCTCCCGTCACAGACTTCAGAGAAGCCTGCTGTCGTCAGTATGAAATGGGGTCAGTACTACACCATAGGATGTAGCTGTGGAATCTGCCCAAATTAAGTTTCATCTTCACAGTGATGCTGTCCCACTTTTACGTCTACTCTAACTACAGCACCTTCTCTCTTGACAGGGAGTGCACTCGAGGTGGCTTCTGTAACTTCATGCACCTGAAACCCATCTCGCGTGAACTCAGGAGAGAGCTTTATGGGCGCAGGAGGAAGAGGTACATAACATCCCCACTGTGAAATAACCTTTACACCAGGGCACCTTGCCGAACCTACCTGATTAGCCTTGTCGATGGCTCAGAGAAGAGAAGAGCTATGTTTTATGTTAAGTGACATGTAAACGCTGTTCTCATTTGGAAATTTGCCTTTTTGAAAGCTTTTGTAAAACGTAAAGCAATAGGACGTATCGCTTGGGAAAGGAACAATTCAATTCCAATACAGCAAACTGTTTATTACACTTAACTGGAGCAGTACACAATCACTCACCCCTTCCATCTTCCATCTTTCCACAGCAGACATAGGTCTCGGTCTCGATCCAGAGAGAGGCGTTCCCGCTCAAGGGACAGGGGTCGAGGAGGCGGCCGTGACCGTGAAAGACGTCGCTCCAGAGACAGGGAGCGTTCAGGAAGATTCTAAACCAGAGCCATGGCCGCGTCCTTCCCCTCCCCTTCCTCCCTGTATCCATCCCTAGTACTCTGCCCCCTCCCTTTCTCCCCAGAACTCAACTACAGGCCTAATGGAAAGGTGTCATTCATGACCAAAATGTGACAGAATTGAATCAGTTGTTATTGTTTTGTTTTTTTTCTTTCTTTTTTAATTTTTTTGTCAAGAAAATGTCTAACTTCTCATTAAATTGAAAAGATTTGTACTGATTACGACTATTCTAGTTCCTGAATTTGTTTAACATTTGTTATGACATCAATAATACATTGTTATTTTGATTGTTATTTTTAACTCATGGACAAATTGCAGAAACCAAGCTTCCCCTGTGTTTTTATTGTGGCTCAGTGGTGCTGTTTTCCTCTACTTTCTGGTCTTTGTTTTGCTTTGACAGCCTATCAAACAGCTCCTCCCTTCAGCCTGCACAAGATGGAACACTGCGTCTTGTTTTGGTTTGTTATTGTAGTTAACCTCACCAATGCTAGAGTGCCGAGCTTAGTGATAGCACATTATCATTCCAGTCATTTTGTTTTTTTTCTTACTCGTGAGCGGTGACGTGGGTTATTTGAACCGGAGGATGCAGTAACTGCACTAACTTTACAGCTGTCTGGCTAGGCTAGCCACACCAGAGTGTAAGACATTTGGCTATGCTTAGACAACAGAATTTCCCACCCAAAATACTTTAAAAATTACTTAAATAGACAAATATCGGATGTGATTCATTGTGGGAAGCCGTTGTGCAGCACCAGGATACATGCATCAGCTCAAAAACGCCAAAATCGTGGGCCTTTTTAAAGGGTTAAAAGATACGGTGACCATCATTTTTTTTGTTTCTCAGTGTCCAGTTCTATTTAAGTGAGTTTCATGAAAATGTTGCAAAGCAATGAATTTCTTAAGTTTTATTCTAAATGGGTAAACATTTATGAATATATCAATATAGTGACGTGCCTTGCGTTTTATACATTTTGAACCATTTTCTTTGATTGGGTGTAGGGGATTTTGACATGTCCCAGGTGCTGTTCAGTCAGCTTCGATGAGTAGGTCTAACAAGTGATTAAATAACAAAAAAATGTAAAGACCTTCCATATTTTCTTCTAGTCGTGAACAAGCTATTTACCAATTCAAGTCTTGATCATTTATGTTGCATTTTTCATAGTGATAAACAGTTTGCGTGTGTCTGAAATTGCTGCCCGCCCTGTCGTGATGGCGTAAACGCCCCTTTAAGAAACCTGCCCTTTACACCAGTGACATCACAACCATCTTTTCAGTGGAGGGAAAACAACTGTTGCAAGTAAAGTCCTAACATCATATTGTGTTTGTAGTTTGATGTGATCAAGCTTAACATGTCAGCCCTGTCAGGTTTAAATATTAAATGAATACAATTTCAGACTATTAAAATATGTTTGTGAAACAGTACAAGGTCACCTTCAACAATTCAACACTTTGCTAATGGCAGATCAACCATGTGTTCATCAGATGCCAACTTTAGCAAAAAATATCCACCCTGTCATTGTCTGACATCCCCTGACAGGGTGGACATATGTATAGTTGTTAAAACATGCAAGAGAAATAATCCATGTAACCCAAATGATTCAGGTTATGAACCAAAAAAACAAACTGCACGCGTACACAATGTGATTGTTGGTCATTTACACATCCATGCAATTGTTTACAGCTATTCATACACACTGTTGAATTGTCAGAAAATTATTATATTTAAAAACTAAAATGTCCTTCAGGGAATGGCTCCTGCTCTATGTGGAGCTGGGTTAGAAAGGCAGTATAGGCCACGCCGTGATGCCGACCCTGAAAGAAGAAGAAAGTACCGTGAGAAAGGGAGAAATGGAAGGCAGACAAACTGGAAAGAAGGGCATTAATGAGCTTAGTAAGAGAGAGACACCAAAAGAAAGAAATGGAAAGAGGCAAAAAAGCTAGCCTGGGCTACTGGGCTAGTGTTCTGCTACTGTCAGACACCAGCCTGAGCCAGGGCCCTCCAGGTTAGAACATGGTAGCTTGGATATTCAAAGGATAAAGATTGTGTGATTTATTTGAAGTACATTTTCCAACTGTTCCCCGCATAATGATATTCTTTTTACTAAAAAGAAACGAACATAATATTTTGTGTATTAAGCAACGCCGGCAAGTGGAAAGCAGTCAAAGGAGAGCAAAGAGAAAATAGCACAGCACAGCTTGCAAAAGCGAAAGGGAAAACTACAGGAAGAGGTACTATAGGTTCAAGAAAGAAACCGCATCCAAATATCCACAATTCAACAGTCAATGTTTTACTGGGTCACCTGTCTGCCTGTTACTTGGCTTGTGGGGCTGCTGTCTTTGCAGGTATTGGAGGTGGGCATGGCAGCGTCATCAACAACACTGGCAACACCTGTGTCCTCTTCTAGAGCACCCAGTCATGCATTTGTCCACGTCGTCATCTTCATGTTTTATCAAAATAAACAAATCATTCAACTTATCAAACCCTTGTGATTTGTTTAAACAAGAGGTTCATTCTGTTCATTTTGCCATGTTTACTCTGCCCTTCCCGTCCTTGTCAGAACATGACGAGTCAACGTCTCCCGTTTGCTTTAAAGGGAGTGTCAATTGATAAGTATAGGTTCCATACTATCAACATTATTGAACATTATTAAAAAAGTTAAAATTAAAATTTCTTTAGATGTAAGATAAGTCCAGTATGTTATGTGATTACGTGTCAAATTACGTGTCAAAGAGCACAAGACGAACTCAACAGAGGTAATTATTTGATACCAGGGTACGTAGAGATGTTGCTCCTCTGTAAGTCAAGTGGCTCTTGTACATACTTGAGGGCTCTAAGCCCATTTTTGTTATTAGATCTGTTTTGGTGAGTGTCAATGATTGTGCCAAAATTCCAAGAATTCCAAACAAGACTAAAAAACTAATCCCTGTGTTTTTCTTGCCCATTGCTTTTTAATCTGAAACCCATTTCCTTTTTCAGTGTTGTGGTAGGCAGTAGTGCTGGTTGATTCCTTGTAAGATTCTTTAACCCTGTAAAGCCCAAATATAGAAAAAAAAATTTTTTTTCACTTTTCAGATGTTGTTGTAGGAGGCCTCTGATGCAGAAATTAAAGTGTTTTCAAAATGTTTTTACACTTTAGTAAGTTTTTAGGGAAATTATGTAATATTGCAATGTTGGCCCAGTTGGGAGCAGAATCTCTACTTGTACTCACATTGTCTGAACAAATACACACAATTAAGGGTTCATTTGCAGGGTTGATTGCTTATTTAGTCCCATAACAGTATATCATGAATAATAATCACAAGTCATTTTTTTATGAAGTCATTTATACATTTCGTCTTAGTCCCAGTGTTCAGCTATGTTCATTTGCAATGACAGACCCAAGGAGTTATTTTCCTCTGAAAAGCAAAGACAAATATTACACATGCTGCATAGCGTGTTGGTGTATCCTTTATTGCAGTGTCTGCAGCGTCCTGTCTTCGTCTTCACTGGGAAATGTGCGATTAGGTCCTTGCGTACATCCAGTGGGGGGTGTACAGATGAGGTCCCCGTTTGGTGGACTCCCATCACCTGATGATGGTCCCTTCTGAGCATTCAAAGGGCTCCTTGATGTCACCATCTGTGTTACTGGGCTCCCATTGCCTGAAGATGGTCACCCTCTCTTTGGTGTGTTGAGAGTTGTGTTCACCTCGACTGGATTACAACAGAATCAATACATTAAGATAAGTCAAAAATATTATAAACAGTGAAATATTAAAAATATTACAAACGGTAAATAGCAGAAATGCATTCTCACCAGGATGAGAGGATGCTAGTTGTGTCTGAAACTGTCTCCTGTTCTGTATCTCTTGTACCAGTGGCGGGATTTCATGGGGAACTTGTATTTGCCTGCAAATGAGTCCAACAAATCCATACCACCCATATATTTGTTGTAGGTACCCACAATGTAAGGCCTCTCAACTTCAATGTAGGTTTTGGTGGTTTTGTCCCAGCGTTGAATCTTATGCACAGGTTCTGGTCCAGCAAAGGTTGACACAAGTGTGACCGCCCTGTTGTCATACCATTTGACAGCACAGATGTTGCGGTTGTGGTGGCTTTTTCAGCCAGTGATACCTGTCACGGGGCATGGTGTGTTTGTTTGTTTGGGGCTCGAAGTCCACATAATCACCGGCTGGGCAGTCTGTGGGTTGTTGGGTTTTCTTTGTCCACTTTACCTGGAATCTTCATCTGCCTCTTCGTCACTTGCATCAGTGTTGTCTGATGCCATCTCAAAATCACTCTTCATTTTTGATGGCATCAATCACATCCTGCACACTGCATAGAAGACCTCGCTGGTGGCATTCTGAAATCGAAAGTAAAAAAAGTATAAATAATATATAAATATATTGTAGTAGATAACCTGAAGGATAGGGTGGTGGACCAAGTGTTGATGGTAGACAGCAAAGTATTTTTCAGGCTAAATAATTTCAATGCAAATTAATCCTAATCACACATTTCACAAAATTCACACAATACTGTAGCCTGTTATGCTCTCTATTTCTACTAAAAGGAATACATGCATACCCCAGAACACTTAGATGCCCACATTCAGGAACATTCTCACCTGTCCCAATGCAACGAGCATCCCCCAAAAACATTCCAGAGCATGTTACATTTGAATCAACAGTATTATGGCGTTTATACAGTTTATTTAACCCACCTGAATTAATGAGAATAACGGACAAGGTTCACTAACGTTAGTCTGTGGCTTGTTTATTCTGAGTAACTGTACTAGGCTGCAGCAACCTCTATCTCCCGTTCAACTACAGCGCCATCTATAGGTTAGGTTGTGGGCTGTACTAAAATTGAAGAGCCGGGAGGATTTTGAGTTACCTTTGTGGAGCAGATAAAATCAAATAAAATGACAAAACGTATTTCAGATTGATTTAAATTTTATTTTCAATCATAACATTTATTTTAAATCAATTTATTTTAAAAGTACGGCGAGCACCATACCAAAACGACGCCCATGAAATGTCCCCATGTAATGTGTAAGGTGCACTATTTTGACTTGCAAGAATTGACTTGTAGCAACACAAAAAAAAAAAAATTGCAACACAGACACAACAAGCTCAAAATCAAATTTGATTAATGTATTCCACAATAGTGTTCTAGTAATAACCACAAAACATATCCAAGGCATTTTACTTACTTGAATCTTGACAAATCCAGTCCAATGACACAAAGAGATGAGCTTGAAGTAAAGTTTGCAGTTTGTGTGAGTTCATGGCCAGATGGCCGGACCTATAAACACATTTACTATCCAATAGCATTGCGATGATAAACAACAATAGGACCCATTGACTATGTAAATGTGGTCTTAAAAAACGTTAAAAAACATGAGAAAACATTTTTGATGTATTTAATTTTGCAACTGTTAAAGGAAGCACCGGATCACTACAGGAGCTAAATCACTAAGTCCGATACAGGTTCAAGCAAATGTGCCTTTGCCATATACATTAGGCCTGGCTGTAATGTTTCCATGGGTCTGGGAAAACATCAGCGCATGTGCATTTGAAAGGCCTTTTAAGTCTTTGTAATCACATGTTTGTTCCCGATAAAGTCCTAAGGTGGAGCCACTTCTAGCAATGACTACAGTGAAATAAAATAAGGTTGGCACAGGCTAGACATGGGCGGAGATGTGAAAGAACTGGTTGTGCCTGTAAAGGAAAAACAACAGCCTGAGTACTTGTAAAGGAAAAACAACAGCCTGAATTTGGTATCCTACCCACATTTTTTATTTTGCTTCCTGAGGCCGCTATTATCTCGCTCAATCCTCACTCTGCAAAGATGCTCTGTTAAAATATAACATTGAGACCGAGGTGCGGCAGAGCAGCGGTCCTATCCACAGATATCTTACTTTAACCAAACCTTCATGTGGTCAAACGTGTGCTTTCCAAAGCAGAGGTTCGACAAATATCTTAGCGCCGATTGGAGGATAAGGACATACATACGCCCCCATCACAGCCAATCAACGTCGACACCAAAGAAGGATAGTCCAATCACGATGACTAGTGTTTTTGCCATTTAAAGCATGTGAGATGCGCGTAAAGCCAGTCTGCCTGCTCTTCACGCTTCAGAAACGAGTCCAGTCGCCACTGTCACTGTTAACGAGAAGGTGAGTTCTCGCCAGTCATATTTCAACTGCAACAATTTAACACTGTAAGTTATATTCCCTTGCGTGATTCAGCCCATCCACTCCATCACACAGGCAACGCGCAAGTAATGGCATTGCGGTCTCTTTGTCCATCTGCCTTTTTTCAGTCTCGATAAAGAAACTGAAGTTAGAACAAACGAGTTGTATTTTAGCTATATTTTAACTTGAATTTTTACCGGTAATTGGTTGGCGATTACCAAGCATGACGAAGCATCGCTACGTCACAGCATCCTCAGAGGCTCAAGGTGGCCTGATACTGAAACGTTAGTCTATGCGGTTATTGCATCATCTCCAGGTCTAATGGTAAAATGATAGCAGTGCGGTTTGTTTATAATTAGGGGACCACACCAGCCATGTGATACATACGTTTGGATTCAAAGGTAAGGTTAAATGTTTATCCATAGGGTATCCATTTATAACTGAAGACATTGCTGCATAGACGTGTCTATCTTGCAGCAAAATAATTTTGTCATTAGAATGTGAGCTAGGATAAAACTTTGAGTTCTCTTTCTAACAGAAAAAATCCAACAAATTAAACGATCAACCGTTTAGTGCACGTATCGCATGGTAATAGTCGGACCTGTGGCCCTTGCTCTTATTGGAATAGGCTACTGTTGGGGCACTTATTCTTTTGTACAGAGAAGAAAGGGGGTTATGCATTATATTGTAACAAATATTACCACAATTTGCATAGTCTGAGAAAATAGAAAATAATGATAAGAAAATAAATGATAGCCTAGTAAAACAATCAATCAGAAATAATTTAGAACTATGTGGCCTTAATTAGCTTGCATAATGTTTCCATATGGTCAGTGTAACTTAGATGGATTAGTCTAGTTGAGGTAAAACGATTAGGCCGAGGCACAAGACCAGGATACTCTCATTTCACTATCTTCTTCCAAAAGGCCATAGGAGTGTGCTCTAGAAGTATTTGGATAGCAACGCATCTTTTAATTCTTTGGTATCACAGATTAGTGTCTTGATTCTGTGTTTTCTAATTTTGGGAGGGAGTGAGTTGATCATCTTCACAAATTAACATAGGTGTTAGATGAACCAATCTATATCAACTTTACCTCATTTAGATGCTTCCATTGTATAACTCATAGAGCCGTCAGTGCTTGGTCATTGGTTTTACAGTGTGATATGGGTTGGATGTCCCCCCACATGTTTGAGCATCTCAGATCCATTTGGAAAATTCAGACACTGCACAGTATCACTTTCTGCACACTGTTTTTTTTGCCCCTCTAACGAGGAGTGGTATCTGTTACAGTACAGGGACACACCTACAGGGTTCAGGTTACAGGGCCACGAGACTGAGAGGTAGCCACGGAGCACATCTATTCATAGTGCATGTAGCAAAAGGAAGTGTTTTTGGTGGCAGGTTCTCCCTGCTGGTGGCTGTAACTCAAGCTCAGAATTTGCAGACCTTGGTTTTTCCTTCAAAGAGAAGCTTTGGCAAGGAGACATGTTACTTCCTTTTCTTTTACTGGGATTAGCCTTTCTTCATCACTACTTGACTCACCGACCAACACGTGTTTTAGGGGTGTGTGCGTGTGTGCATGTGTTTACTCTTGCCAGGAGATTTGAGACAGCTGCTATAGTTGATAGATACTGTGTGTGCCACAGTATGTTGGTCATATCTTGGTGGCCTGACTACAGTAGTTTACCAAGAACAACTTTTATTGTATGATATGTCTATCGTCTAAGACCCACACTTAGATGCAAAAGCCAGGTATTCACTATTTGCTCATGAACAAGGACATTTGGATATTCTCACTGTTTATAGTGGCCTGTTTATTCTGTCAAATTGGCTTCTGTTTACAAGCACCCAACTCATGGCTGACTCAGATATATCCTGGATTCCACTGTGTGGTTATGACCCTGCTTTGCCGTCTACTCAAAGTGCCACGCTGTGTGGGTGGTTTCAGTATACGTTGGTGCAAGTTAAAACAAGAATCGTACAACTACTTAAAATTGTTCCGTTTCGTAACACTTGCGTAAATGTTGCCCACAGCCCCTATTAAGTCATTCCTAGTCAAATATGAACTCTTGCCTTCAGCAAGGATGTTTAGGACACTAAAAATCATGAACTCCCTTCTTTTTCTGAGGATGCCAAACTGGCACAGGGTCATACACAAGTGGCCCCCAAGGTTGCCAAACTTTGGGATTTGTAAGTTAAATCTGGTTTGAATCATTGTGCCTTTTTATACAGTCAAATATCTTAATCTTGACAAGCAATTGAATAACAACACTGTAATCAATAACGCTGATAATATAGACTTAATCAGTGCTCAGTGGATTGCCCCGTGGTAAAGTACATCATTAACATATAAAAGGCATTCATCTTTCTTGTGCTCATATTTAGTCACATGAAGGAGGTGTGAGAAGGTTTAACTATTAAAGGCAAACATTTCAGTCCAATGTTAATTAACTGGTTAAATTAAAATATCAGTTTCATGGTCATACAAAACAATTATTATGGGACCATCTTGCGTGTCAATTTAATTTAAAGTGAATAGTTTTCTGCGTGTTTCTGTTGTAAAATGTGTCTCTCTTCAGTCTCCCTTGAGGTAACCTCAGACTTCTAACCAAAAAAACCTGCCTGTGTTTGTGTTGTAAGACACTGTCTCCTTACAGGTGAGCCATGCCTTCTGTTCCTGCCAGTACAGACGTGGGACCTGTCCCATCTATCTGCCCCCATGCAGCTAAACTCCGCAATGCACAGATTCACCTCAGTGATGCCAAGGCTGTTGGAGTAGCCATCATAAACACTGAAGCCCTATTAGGGCAAAAGTCATTTTCTGAGACCCACAAGATTGGGGACACTAAAACCATGACATGTCCCAAGATGTCCATGAGTGGACCACCCCAAACATATGGAGACAAGGATGGCAACAATGTTAAGAATGGATCATCCTATGAGAATGGGGATGGAGGTGAAAATGACCTGGAGAATGGAAATGTGGCCATTGATGAGAGGAACTGGATCAGACCTGACTTGCCTGGTAGATGCACCTGGCAACTAGGCATGCCTATATCTGAGTCACCTCATAGCCACTCAGCACTGTGAGAAACGCACGCACACACACACACACACACACACACACACACACACACTGTCAATTGTTGAGAGATGTATTCTACTGTGAAATAAGATTAAAAGGTAAGATAAAAATGTAGTTGGAGCATAAGTAATATAGCATAAGCATATGTAATTTGATGTGACCTAGCTCCCTCCAAAACTACGATGCCAGAGGATAGTGGGTGAGGCTGGACAGATTTGCTTTACCACTTCATAAATCAATGCTGATGCATAATGCACACAATTTCACACACGCACCAACATTTGTAAATGGTGTACTACATTTTTTTAGAGTTACAAAGGCTTAGTCTGTATATGTCCTCCAACAAGTGATTTAATTTGGAGAACACATAACCCATGTTGGGGTAAATGCATCTCGGTTAAATTATTTAAATGGTAAAAAGTTTAATAGGAAAATAATTAATACAATATTTTATACTTGAAACCATGAAGACATTATTTTGTTTGATTATAAGACGTTATTTGTTTGTTTTGTGTACCTATTTATCTATTTAGGATTTTCAATCAAAAGAAAGAACAAAATATCTAATAAACTGAGCTCTAGGACGAAAGTTGAGTTCAGATGCGTTACAGGTGAAATACACCTTGAATATAAAACAGGCAGGTCAGCATTGTTGGAGAATCTATTGTTTACTGTTTTGAGTATCCTGTTTTATTACTGTACGTGTTGTTGCATGTACAAATTAACGACATACTTGCGTAATACAGCCACTGCCATACAGTGTGCTTGAAAGTGAAAGAGAGAGGTAAAGAGAGAGATGAAGAATTAATGATAAAGTTTTAAAAAATGACCATCCTGTCAATGTATTCTATATTGGCTGTTTTCTTATGCCAAACAGCTTTTCCCACTGTCTTTAGAGGCATAGCTACTAAATATAACATTCTATTCAACATTGTAATTGGTTAGAACTCAATAGGAGTTTCTTAATAAATTTTGACATTTTCACATCAGAATGAATGCACCTAAACATATTTAAAAAAATGTTTTCACGAAGATGTGAAAGCAATATTTTGACTAATGTAAATCTAAATGACCCACTATTAACTTATTAATGCATTGTAATTGTAAAGTAAAGTATCCTGACCATGACCCCATAAAGGAAGTAAATATTCAAACTATGCTCAAATCTGAGCACTCAGAGCACTTAGCACAAATTGTTGTACTAACATATTTTAACCTCGTAATGTTTGGTTTTGAAAGGAGAAAGATAACTGTTGTACCTCCCATTAGGGAAATGTTTGGGATTTTAGACCAACATATTAAGTTACTCTCCCTGACCAATCATTCGTTTTTAAAAGTACAATCTGTCTCTTGCCTCACAGCACCAAGGCTCCCAGTATCCTCCCTAACATCCTCAGCAGAATTGGAGACACACCTCTGGTCCGTTTGAACAAGATCCCCAAAGCCTTTGGACTGAAGTGTGAGATTTGTGAGTAACTGCATTTGTACAGCACTTACACAGTCAATGTGTGACACACACACACACACACACACACACACACACACACACACACACACCTAACGTAGGCCCCAGTGCATACGTAGTGTGTGGGCCCTTTCTAATAAAGTATGGCACTAGCTAATCATGAAACAATAAGGATACAATTAGTTGACAAATAAAAGGGGAAAGGTTACGGGACTGTGCTTGTTATTAGTCACATGAAGAAATGTGCTGCTTTAGGTCTATCTGACCAAGCCTTTTATAAAACATTTTCTGTCCCTCTAAATGTTAATACTAGCTGGTGTTTTACCACTACTGCCTATCAATTTGTCTTGAAGTAAATTAATTTGGTCCATTTATTCTGGGCTAGCTTGACCCTAAATCAGCTGGCTGCCCCACAGTTATGCTGTGTCACAAAGCCAACAGGTGTCTTGTAACCCAGAGACCTTGTCATGTAAACGTATGGTGAAGATAGACAACATCAGTAAAGATCAGTTTGTTTTTTTCCTTTTAGGGAGGGAAGGCAATCAACTCCTCTTCCCTCAACATTTTCCACTTTACCGAAACATTAGGAAAGTTGAAGGGGTTACAGAGTAGAGGAGGCACAGGGAAAACTCCTTCTGGCAGGATTAAATCCTAACTCGGCAGGGGTACGTGTGATTACAAAGTGCGAACTCCGGGAACATCTTTGGGAACATCTGTGGGAACAAGGCTATGAAAGGCTACTTTTAGGCATAATGGCAGGTGGACACCAGGATGGAACAGGCATAGAAATTGAGAAATAACTAAATACGCCCACTTCGCTTTTATCAAAGTACTACTCTCTCCTTCCCTGCCCTCTACTTCCTACTTTCCTGTCAACAAGGGAACATTAAGGTATCACATGTCCTCGTTCTCTGTTCCTCTGTGCACCGCTGGCTGACTGTAGGAGGTCTGTCTGTGGCAGTGGGCTCCAAGGGGAGCAAAGGTAAACATGAAAGACTTGTTGTTCTTTTGGTTGGCAGAGTGTGAGCCGCCACGGTTAAACTGGAAGAGAGAGTGGAGACCATGGATCGGTGACTGGTATTGGGTAACGCCAGGCTTAATTGTGACCACCATCTTAAGAAGTTGTTTATGTCAGTGGTACAAAGATGTCCGGTACAGCAGTATTTGCTAGGCTGTACCATTTTTTTAATTGGCAGTCCAAGTGAGGTTGTTGGGTTCACACAGGATGAACCCTGTCATAGACATCAAATTAAGCTCCTTTCCAACGAATGCCTTTTTTTTTTACTCTCTTAATTGTCAAAAGTCAATTTCTAGATTGTTCCCATGGCTTATTAAGACAAAGGACCTTGTTTCAATACTTCCACGGTTTTCACGTGACTGGGATTAGTCTTTGCTCTGTCTAGTTCACAGAGGATTTGTAGTTGTTGAGAATCTGTGCCAGTTGGCTGTGGTGTTGGTGTTGGTGTACGTGCGTGAGGAATGTTCCTGCGTATAGCTACAGGTTTGTGAGTACGAGGGAAAAGGAGTTTATGTGAACTTCCGGACCTTTGGACAAACCCCCCCCCCACCCACTTGAATTTCACAAATCGGCTCAAGTTGGCTCAGTCATTTCACATAATACCCTCTTGCTTGGTCAACTTTCCATATACTGTCTGACGTTGCAACGTGCGAAGTAAATGGACTGCATTTATATAGTGCTTTTAGTCTACCAACTACTCAAAGCGCTTTACAATTAAGGCCTCACATTCACCCATTCAGACACATTCAGACACATTCATACACCGATGGCGGAAGCAGCCATGTAAGGCGCCAACCTGCTCGTCGAGAACGGTTAGGGGTTCGGTGTCTTGCTCAAGGACACTTCAACGTGCTACCAGGGGGAGCAGGTATCCTCTGATTACTGGATGACCTGCTCTACCTCCTGAGCCACTGTCAACCCCAAGTTGATTGATTGATTGATTGATTGATTGATTGACTGATGGATGCAGGAATTTGACATGGGTGTGTAGCTTTATTGGTTGTTCCTTTTATCACAATGAATCCTAACAAAAATGATGCAAAATAGATTCAGTCACCTCAACGTTTCCTCCTTGTGTGTGTGTGTGCGTGCACGTGTGTGTGTGCGCGTGAAGTGGCCAAGTGTGAGTACTTCAATGCGGGAGGCAGTGTGAAGGACAGGATTGCCTTGCGGATGGTGGAGGATGCTGAGAAAGAGGGGACCCTCAAACCAGGAGACACCATCATTGAACCCACCTCTGGCAACACAGGTATGTTATGGGGAGACACACAGGATACCAATTAGAGATTCATTTAGTACTGATGTTTGGACCAATCAAGAAAGATTTAGAAAAAAAACAACCGACATGTTGTTGATGGCAGGGTAGCCTATTGCATAGAGAGACCACACCGTAACTGAGAGGTCACAGGGTTGATTCTCGAGGTAGCCATGTTTGCCACATGACTTGTTAGCTGTCAGCCTCACAACCACAACATCACATTATCTTAACATCGGTTGAACATAGATTTACATGTCACGTCGACTCGCATAACCAATTGCATACATCCATTTGTCACATGGCCAAACCATGACCCCCCCCCCTCTCTTTGGGTGACTGTAGGCATCGGCCTAGCCTTGGCAGCTGCAGTGAAAGGCTATCGCTGCATCATCGTAATGCCTGAGAAGATGAGCATGGAGAAGGTGAGCCAGCTATTTTATAAAGATAATCCCTATTCAGGAGCCCTACTTGAGACGTATAATAATAATAATAATAACAGTAATGATCCTTTATTTGCACAGCACTTTTCGAAACTCGGTTACAAAGTGCTTTACAAAGTAACAACAAAAAAGAAATGAAACATTAAAAGTAGAAAGCAAAACAAGAAGGATTAAAGGTAAACATATAAAGGGAAGTCGAGGACCATTCCTAAAAATCACTACAAAAAAGCAAGCTTATAATAGTGAGTTTTAAGAATATAGTGAGTTTTAAAAACATGATATTAATTTAGATAGCTGCTGCTTAGGCAGATCGTTCATAAGTATAGGCGCCTTGATGGCAAAGGCCCAATCATCTCCTCAACTAGACTAGCAGCAGCCATTGGTGACCTGTCTGAGGACCTTAGGCTGCAGTCAGACTTGTATTGTGTTAAATGGCCTATATATGTCATATAGCTTGAAGCTAGACCAATCCTGAAATTCAGTTTTAGGTTCCACTGTAAAGATGCTAAAGTTGGGGTGATAAGATCTTGTCTTTTTGCTGTAGTATCTCTAGAGTCCAAGCTATTGCATTTTGTACAAGCTGCAGGTGAGAAGAACCCTCGACTGAGGCAGAAATACAGAATTGCAGAAGTCCTAATGAGAAGAAATAAATGCTTGGATTCTTTTCAGATCACTACAATATAAAATCTGCTTAATTTTGAAAATATTACTCAGGTGAAAGAAACATGACTGCACTTTCCAAATTTGCATAAAAAATGTCATGCTACTGTTTTTTTTGTTTTTTAAATTGGTGGATGAAGTACCCATATCATGGTGATGTAATGGAGTTGGGTTGGCCAACATTTCTGCAAAATCCAGCAATTTGTATCTTCAAGGCAATTTAGGCATCAGTATCAGGCATCAGGTTTTATGAGCAGATATAACTATGTGTCGTTGGAATGACAGTGAAAATGAAAGAGAAACTAATCCTTGCAGAATCCAAACTGTAAAGCAGAAAGAGTTGGCTGTGGTCACCTATAAAGTTCTGTTGGAGTGCTAGGAGCTGAACCAGTCAAGAGCTTTGTTTCTGACCCAAACCTATTTTTTGACAGTCTAAAAACTGGAGATTAAAAGTTTCCTCTGCTCCAATTTGCTTTTTTGAAGTAAATAGTTTTGAAGTAAATGCCTCTTTAAGAAGCGAGTGTGGACAACATCTAGGGGAAAGGTGAAACACACAAAAACAAAGAGGCAATTAACTTCAAAGCAGCTTGTTGTATCATAATTATCAACAGTAATCCTCAGCTTTTTGGATAATGAATACTATTTGTTTTACACTTTTCAGGGGTTGCTTTGTCACTAAAAGTGGGGGTAACATCCAAGTCTGTAATATTGAAAAAATAAACTGAGGTCGGTGTTGGTCTTATCTAGGAAATCGGGTCCTCATTCAGGTTGAAGTGTTCAAATTAATACAAGTTTATTAAGCATATATGCGGAGAGAAGACATACAGAGAATCACAGTGTAATCTCAGAAGGTCAGAACATACAGGTTATGAGGTTACTAAGGAGATCGTATATACTTAATATACGATTATAAGGTGAGATGGTAAACATAGGCTTCTGCAGTCTCTAATTGAAAATCTGTTTTCCTGTTCCCAGGTGGATGTGCTGAGAGCTCTAGGGGCAGAGATTGTGCGCACGCCTACTTCTGCAAGCTTTGACTCACCAGAATCCCACGTGGGCGTGGCTTGGCGCCTGAAGAACGAGATCCCCAACTCGCACATCCTTGACCAATACCGTAACCCTAGCAACCCCTTGGCGCACTACGACACCACAGCAGAGGAGATTCTCAAGCAGTGTGATGGTATGTGCTTAGAGCGGCTAATTTAACTGAATGTTTGACAGATGGCAGAGATCAAACTTTTGGTTTTCTTTTAATGTATAATATAAGTACGCATCAACAAGTGAATTTAGTAATAGAGATTACAAAAGTAAATATGCTTTTTGCAGGTAAATTGGATATGTTGGTGGCTGGAGCTGGCACAGGTGGCACAATCACTGGCATTGCCCGCAAGTTGAAGGAGAGGTGCCCCGACATCAAGGTAAGGCGCAGACACTGTTTCGTGCAAGAATTACTTTCAGGTGCGTCGATTTTGTAGCTACCTCTAGAGACACTGGTTGGCAACAGGCAGACAAAAAGTATTAAAGGCAGCACGCGACCGACTGCACGTCACGCTGTACAACAAAAATGTCCAATCCCACCAACTCAGACCCGTGTCAGGACAAACATCAGTGTTTGATTTTTTTTTTTTTTTCACGTGATAATTTCATCAGTGTTGTTCTGTGTGTGCGGTTTAGATTGTGGGAGTGGACCCCGAGGGCTCAATCCTGGCTGAACCAAAAGAGCTGAATGACATTAAGACTCAGTATGAAGTGGAGGGCATTGGATACGATTTCATCCCCACGGTGCTGGACAGATCTGTGAGTTTGTGTGTGTGCGCGTAGTTCTGCATAAGCGTATACGTGTTTATACGTGTTAATTCAGTGGTGCTTTGAGCTTGTTGCATCAGTTCCTACTTGTGCCCCTCTAGGTGATTGACCAGTGGTGTAAGACCACTGATATGGAGTCCTTCATCATGTCACGCAGGCTGATTAAAGACGAGGGACTTCTGTGCGGTAGGTTTATATACCAATTGATACTGTTGATAAGGTCACGTTAATTTCACTTCACTCTTGTAGTACATTGACAAAAGTTTTTTTTTTTTTTTTCCTTATTTCAAATGATATGTTTCCACCTTAACATGTAGTGTTGCTGTGTTGTTACGCTTTATTTCATAACCATAGTTATTTCTATTTATATACTAGTCTTCTTTATCTACTAAGTCTGCTGCTGCCGTAGCCTATTTTCTTCCCGAGGATTGGTAGGGTTGATGTAAAGCTAACGTGTGCATCTGCAGGCGGCAGCTCTGGCACAGCCTTGGTAGCAGCGGTGAAGATGGCAAAGGACCTGAAGGAAGGCCAGCGCTGTGTGGTCATCCTGCCAGACTCCATCCGTAACTACATGTAAGCTGTAAGGGGCAGGAGGAAAGGTTTAAGGGAGGCATTAAATACCCCGATGGCACCGGACTAGTAGCCCGGGGTATGCATGGGTCAACGTCACTTTGAAAGGATCCACCC
>OMKK01065330.1:0-20816 GCA_900302305.1 Polymixia japonica
TTCAGGGGCCCGTCCTGCAACACCAATGCAACAATAAACATAGAAACTAGAGATTCTGTTCCAGGATGACGTAAAACTGGAATTCAGTTCACAGATTATGTAAGAACTATACTTTGACCATCCAAGACCAAAACGAGAGGTTTAAAAAATACTGACATATTCACCAAGATTCCGTTCAGCTTCTTTAATATATCATTCAACATAATTTTGCCACACATTTGGTTTGCAATCATTGTCATTAATGTATTTCTAATCTTCATTGTTAGTAAGTAAAGAAGTCCACAGAGAGCTTGAGATAGATAATGTAATACGACAGAGTACATTTTGACAGTGAGTGACAGTGATTACATCTGATTACATAACATCAGGTAATAGAGGAATCACATTGACAGTTCTGATTAAATATCGATTAATTCCAAGAGTTAAAATCAACATTTTAATGTTATATAAATTGATTAGGCATTTATATCTAGAACTGTTGTGCTCCATGGAAGGTTTGCTATGATTTAGTCACATTTCCTCACAACTGCTTAATCTAATTCACTTTTGTAGAAAGTACTATCCCATCCAAACTTCACCTTGCCAAGTAATTCTGTCAGGTGTTTTGCAACCCTCTCTTTAGCCTGCATCTTGTGCTGCTCAGTGTAGCTGGTGGATGCCTGTGCTTCCCTTTTTATTTCTCCCTCTTGTTTGAGCAAGTTGCTAAGACTCGCAGATTCAGCACAGTTCCCATAGGGCCACTTCTGAGTTACTTGTGTTTCCAAACCAAACAAAGTGGCACAGGATTTGCAGGGAGGAAGTTCGCTTCCACTGCTGAGAGTAAATGCCATGCACCTGACATATTTTGGGAGTTGCATGGTTCCATCAAAGTTCTTGACTTTGCTTGGACAGTAGGTCATCACAGCAGCAGCCACACAACTGTCCCAGGTCTTCAGACAGGAGGCAGCAACCATGATTTGTCCTGGGATACGTCCAGAAGTGGACATGGACACTCCATAGTACCTGGTTGAGTTTGGGTGCCTCTTGTCCTGAGAGACACAGATAGTGGAGGAGACCAGTCGTTCTTTTCCAGTTCGCTCGTTGACGAGCTCTTTTAGCCTCTCTTTTATTTGGGTCTCATTCTCTTGTCCAGTTAACTTGACAATCTGAGAGAAACAACAGATATTATCAAGCTGGCATTCATTTATTTTAGGCATTACTTATTCTTTGTTTGCAATTTCTCACTGAAAAATAAATATAACATTACATTTAAGGATGTTGAGGAAAGTTAGCAATTATAAATGAGTTTACAAATAAGAGTTATTTTTTTCTTCTACAGACTATAATCTATAGAGACTATAATCTCACCATGTCCAGCACACAGGAAAATGGACTCCGCTGCGGTAGCTGAGAGGAGTAATAGTCGAATGGCCGAGGGAAGATGTCCTTTAACTTAGCCAGCATGTCACTGTCACTCACAATGCTTTCTGGGGTATATGAAGGCTGTTTGATTTTTCCCAAGAAGAAGATGCTGTGAAGTATCTGTTAAATTGTGCACCAGATTCAATAAGTATTTTTCAGTGTTCAGTGTACAGTAATTTAAAGCAATATGTGAACAATACAACATGAAGACTAAATATTAGATTGCTACAAGGCAGGCTTGATGTGCTCAAAATAAAAGGCAATGGGGTTTTTAAGATACGTCCAATACAGGAATACCTCATCAACAAACACAGTAGTTTGTCTTGGTCTGCTTGTGTTTAGTTCCAGCATTGCCGTGATAATCTTGAGGGCGTTTGTTCTGAAGCTGTCTTCAGTCTCCAGAAACTCCTCTTTTCTGGAATAATATTGGTTTATGGTTTAATTTATTCAGGGTTTTGATGAGAAAACATAGCAATAACCGTGTTTTGCTTAGAAAAATATGATATATCACTTACATTTTCATATCCTACGGAGCATTGGCATTGAAAAAATAATAACAGAATGATTCAATATTTTAGTGACAACACTGATAAAACACAACACAGAATGAGAATAGTGTAAAATATTTGCAATGGAAGACACTGAAAAATCGTAACTTACCATTGTTGAGGCAAGAAATGAACCGAAAGTAGTTTAGAGTATTTGAGTTTGTCACGTGATTTACACGAACCCTTACTTGCTGAAGCCTATTGCATCTTAGAAAGGCTGGTGGGGGCATGAAAGGATAGAGAGCCTATGCGGATGTATGTGTCGGATAGCCTATTAAAGGCTGCGGCCGTAAAAGGATTGTCTTTGGGATGTTTCATTCTGTAGACTAATCCAATTTAACTTTCTAAATTCATCAACGCATCAAGCTTGTAGCCTAGATATTAAATTACAGGATCTCACATATTTTGTGCTAACAACACATAATATTTTAACCTTAAAGACATTGTTTGTTATTGCAATACAAAAAAAGACGTGGTTTATTTTGATGTTTTATTGGCAACATTTTTTATTCATAAACTGAAATTAAAAAAAACCCCAACTTGGCTTACCTTGTTTAAGTTATTAAAATACAATAAAAGCGAATCCCTTGACGAACTATGTTGTTTTTTATTATTATAGACTTTCGTAATTTGATTTCATATTACACCTATAATTTGTATTGTTCACTTATACTATCCTCATATCTCCTTTATGTTTACAACATATTTCTAATGTTGATACTGATACTGACATTTTTGTTACCTGTATGTTAATATTTCTGCAATAAAAAAACATACAGTATATCTATATCTCTACATGTATAGCAAAACCATGCCATAAAGCTCCTAGTTAATTTAATAAATTGGCTTCTGGTAAAAGTTATGTAGAGGTTCAGAGGTTCAACACTGGTCTGTCAATGACAATATTGCTTTCAGAAATTAAATGATGTATACACTTGTAAAATATAACATCAGTTTAGAAAAACTTCTGATGGAAGATTCACCAAGTAATCACTAAATATGTAATCAATAAATAGTTGCCATGTTTTTCTAAACTGATGTTATATACAGTGTAGGTCTGTATAATCTCTTTCGAATTTGAAATGCTCAAAATGTAGGCTATGATCCTTAAACTAATAGCACCCTCGCCCCCAAGACCACCACAATATTTACATGGTTGATGTCATTTTCCTGTTTATTGTCATTACTTTAAAGAGTACATCTAATAATATAGATAGATAGATAGATAGATAGATAGATAGATAGATAGATAGATAGATAGATATAGACAATTACTGTGACATTTATTGAAAGCAAATACTCATTTGAGAGAAGAATTCAAGCACTAAGTTAAAAATATGCAATTTTCTTGAACAGAGGTTCAACAGAGGTTCAGTTTTTTCAATTCATTGTCCTCAACAGCAATACAAGAGCGTGTTGGTGTCATCATTGCTTTACGTTACGGAACATGAATTTTTGTCATCTGTTTTTGGAATGGAAGAGGTTCTGTAAAAAAAAAAGAAAAAGGGATTTATTACATAAATTACATTTTTAGGTATATTATAATATGAAAAATGCATAGGATATCTGATATCTCAGCAGCAGAAAACAAGACATTGAATTCCACCCTTAACCAAGTGGAGAAGTGGTTTGTAACCAAGTGGCTTCTTACAGTAACCAGGTTGACAGATCCTAGATCATGTGGTATCCAGATACAACAGTAATAGAAACGTTGCACAGGTGAAGATTACATAGCTGTGTGCAGGTATTCCTTGTCCTTTATTCAGCACTGATTTTGGTCTACACCCTGCATCTGTTGTGATTGGAATGAACGTTGGCTAGTATCTGTCTCAGGATCCGTATACCCACCTGCTGCTGCTTGGCGTGCATGCTGGATGACATCCAGACACTCCATGAATGTAGGCTTGACTGTCCTCACTAGAGCCTGGTGCTCTCTGTCCAACCTCTTCCCCACACTGCCCTGCCTCACTGCCGCCCAGTCATGCTCAGTCTACACACAACCACACAAATAACACAACAGATAATGTTAAACTCTCCTTGTCAGTACCCACAAGTGCTGAAATCATCAGCATCAACCATAACGATGCCTAACTGTAGTAGATACAAATAAAGTAACGTAACTTATTGTCTTCCATTCAAAATTTGCTCCTAAATATTCATATGTATTTTTTCTAAAACAATGCTTCACTTTGGGTCACAGTATATTATCATAACTAACTCTAACATACAACACGTCTCACCATATCTTTGAAGCACTCCCCTCTGTAAAAACTATTGATCCCAGGATACTGGAGGCCTTGTTCACAGAGTTTCTTCAGGCTTGTAGCCACCAGGTGCAGCTCTTCTCCATCATAGGCATACACCTGTTTGTCCTCACAAGCCACCATAACCAACTGGCCACTCTGGCAGTGAAAGTCCTCCACTGCCCCAATGACCTCTAGCTCTACTTTTTTAGAAAGGTAGAAGCTGCCCCATTCTTTTACTTCAGCCTTATTCCCTTTGTATATAGTGTCAGCCAGCCCCCCTATCTTCCATTTGAAGGGAGATGGGTCCTTTAAGGGAACTATGTTCTGCCGATGTTTGGAGACTGCAGCTGATACTTGTTTCAGGTAGTTCGCACCTATAGCAATGTTACAGATGTTACACAAGAGGAATATGAAGGAATGAGCGAAAAACTTTGATTATTAAAACAAACAAGTGGACAAAGAAGTTGAAGCCGAAGCCTACCTGTTGTCTTTTCGCACTGCAGGAAATCACTCACAATACCTGCAGACCTGAGAGATAAAAAACGAGGACCGACGAGAATTGTAGCAGTTTTAGAAATAGAAAACTACACTGACTGTTTGAGTCTCCAGTGCTAAAAATATAGTTCTCATTCTGACATTTAGTTATAACTGCGATGACTCTAAGCATTAAAAGTAGGTATAAATGTTGCTTACGACATCTCATATCATCAAGGGTCTCTGGTCAATTGCAGTCCTGTATAAAGAGATCAACACTACCGTTAAATTAAACATTTGCCATAATCGCTTGAATAAAATAGTTTATAGGAAGACAAAGAAGTATACGTTGGTAGGGACACATTATTAGTATTAGTGTAGCGGCTATTGATCCTCAAATTAGCACCCTAACGAAATCGAAAGTACCTTAATCTAAGAAAAACCTATTATAAAACAATCACAATTCACTATTAAAACTACAAACGAGCTCACACCCAGACAAGTACACGTCTTACCAAGTGCTGTCTTCTTAGTGAGGAAGTGGTGAATAAATGCTATATTCAATAGACAACCGTATAGACCGTAAACCCCGTAGTCAACCCCAGTCGTTCTGAGAGCAGTGACGCACAAAGTTATCAACGAGCGTCTCCTACAAGCGTCCCCATCTTAAACCACGCCCATTATAGGTTATAAGGGTCGCTGGCAAAACAAAATAAACATTATAATACATTTCAATACTTTATAACTTAAAATATTCATTGTTTATTTTAAATTTGAAAGCGAGAGATTCCACTTCTGCTACTTCCATCTTCTCTTAAGCAGACCAGACCACTTATTTCTTGATTGGGATTCAAGGAGGGTCTCGCATTCAGTCCAATATCATTTTTTTCTGCGAGGGGCTTATTTGGTTTAGCCAAACAGCGTAGGCCTACTAATGTTTAAATGTCTTATTGATAACATTTTTATGTAAACGAACAATGTATAAGGAAGATGCACACCAGAGGGGATTTAGAAGTGGGTATACGTAATGCCGACTGGAAAATAAGTATGTATATGCCGTATACCTGCACTACACCACTTGTTAGATGACAAGCTAAACATTACATAAAGCTAACTAGCCATATCCTAAGATTACCATATATTACGTTACACGAATCTTGAAACACCACCGCACAAAGTAACCTAAATCTATAGCTAATGTATAGCTACATGTTGCAAAATGAATTCATTACTGTACCACGAAAGATCCATCACTTGACATGACTGAGTCTGTCAGAGTCTCACTCCGCTAAACTATGAAATTTGCAGGTTGTACAACGAACTGGTAACCACCTGAGGGGTCATGTGCAGTGTTGTGACGTGAATGTAATAGAAGGGGGTGCGACATTTAGTGGCTGAATGTTGTCTACACCTCTAAGGTCTCAGAAAGCTACTGATAGCGGCACATATTAACTTAGTAAAGTACCAACAACTTTTGTTTAGCAAGTGTTCCTTTTCGCATAGACGGTTGCATTTCCGGCCTATGACCCACCATTTTTGGTTCCACGACTGAATGGCGTGTGAGCCATCTCGGTATTTAAACTCTACAGTCCTTTGGTTGTAATAGTTGTACAACTACGACTACGCATGCGCAGATAGGGAACGGAAGGCGTATGTGCGTCGGGCGGAAGTCCTAACGTCCTTTTTGCTCGCCGACTGCCATCATGGTGAGGACGCCATGAAGCTTTAGCATTCTTAAATGCGTTTATTTCCTTATTTCCTAATGCAATACAAGCATATCACGTTTATTGTATTGCTAAAGCATTGTTACACCCGTTTGTTGTGTGTTCATGGGGTTTGTAGGCTTGTGAGGTCTTAAATCTTTATAGGTGAAGTGTCGGGTTTTGTCAGTACTGACGCTACAACGTGGTTCATTAGGCCCAAACCCTCCCATCCGCTCACCAAACTACTGAGTTTAGTCTGTGTTATTCTGTATACTTTATTAATGGTACATACTTAGGGCAGCGTACCCGTCCATTGCCTTTACCTTAACGGACAAACTCATGCCTGTGGTTAACCAGAATGTTACGAAGTATGCTAACAACATGCACGCTAATGGACCACCCCGTTTAAAGATGAGCTAACTAGCTTCCCGTTCGCTTAGCTGTCAATATAATGTTCTTGTTCACATAAGTTAAATCTACACTCAATCCAAACCGTTTTCCAAAGCCACGTTGTTGACTATCAGACAACATGCCATGGTTCTTCGCAGGTGTTCCAGCGCTTTGTCGAGATTGGCCGTGTCGCCTACATCTCTTTCGGACCCTATGCTGGCAAGCTGGTGGCCATCGTAGATGTCATTGACCAGAACAGGGTGGGTAGCGGTGACGACCAATCTGTAACACGATCTGTCCTATGCGAAGACTGACTCAAACTCAATCAGTTTGTCTTAACTGCTTTCCAGGCTCTTATTGATGGTCCCTGCACGGGGGTGAAGAGGCAATCTATGCCCTTCAAGTGCATGCAGCTCACAGACTACGTCATCAAAGTACCACACAGGTGAGTGAGAACATGGGTCAGTTCCTTACTGTCAGCTGTTGGGTATGAATACTTTTACGAACTCATGTCCAAGTATCAAAACAAATGGAGCAAAGATGCATCAAAGAGCTTTTCTTTTGCAAATAAGTCGGCGTATTGATGTAACTTTCTAAGCTTTTACAGTTCAATTGTAAATTTGTTTATTAATGTACCTTAATGTTTTTATTGAAAGTAGATTTTTGTCTTATTTCTTTTCTTATTTACGCTGAATGTTGGGTCGGTTTATCCATTGTTGCTTAGTGGTAACAAGTGTATTTGTCCTACCATATTTGAGCAGCAAATTGATCAAGCAGTTGATACTGGTGGGTTCCTCTTTGACATTAATACCTCTGTCTAGTCAAAATCTACACCTACCAGTTAAAGTGATCAAAATGTTGACTGCATGTTATAAGGCAAGATGGGTAGGGTTAGGTTTCAAAATTCAGTGTTTTTGTTTGAGCCTCAGCCAACTAAATCACATCAATAATATGCCTTTTTTTCTTTTTTTTCTTTTTTTTTTTCTTTTAAGATGAGAAATATGTTCAACCATTGTTCTTCTCACATCATATTAGTTTAATTATTATTTAGCTAGGGACTGTCAAAGCAGCAGTTTGATGTACATACTTTGTCCAAGGCTATGGGCTACAGGCCAGACTGAAATTGCACTCTCCTTTTATTAGCATTCCACAATTCAACGGAGAAACTGTAGAATGTGGTTACAGTTGATACATTTAGACTAATGCATAGCGAAATGCAACCAATACGGTATTGTGTACCACTGATCTACAGCCAGCAATGGTTGTACGATGAGTTGACTCTTTTAGAGACATGATGGGTTAATGTGCCCTTTACTTTCTTGCAGCTAACTTGTGCTAACATTTTTGGTTAACACCAACACAGTAATGCTAGCATAGACTTGCATAGCCAGTCTATAGTCTGCACAGCCCTTTTCCATACTGAAACACAGTTTTGGTCCAAAGAAGTAATGATATTCTAATTCAAAGGTCTGCTCCACTGTAGCACACCCTCTTGACAACAGCTTGATTCACTTATTACCCTTCCTTAAATTTGAAGAGCTAATTGCTATGTAATTAATATTGACAAATATTTAAAAAATATTGTTACATGTATTTACATAGTTGGCTTTCTGAATAACACCAAGATAAAAGGCTTTCATTCAAACAAAATGTTGAGAATTAAGTACTTGGTGTCAACATAAAGGTACCAGTATCCAACTGAAAACTCAGGAGAAGGGGCCTGAATGATTTAGTCCAAGAAGCCTCCATCTTTGAGCTTAGTCTGGTTGTATAGAAAGTGAGTGTTGTATAGCTTGAGACTTGCACATTCAGTGCTCAGTTGCTATATGACCATAATTGGATTTTAAGCCTGATTCTGAATTCATGAAGTCTTGTCATGGTTATGAGTATTATTGTAATTATTGTTTATATATCAATACCTAACAATTATTTTTATTGGTCAATAGCGCACGTCAGAAATTTGTGAGGAAGGCCTGGGAGAAGGCCCAAGTCAACGAGAAGTGGGAACAAAGCAACTGGGCCAAGAAGATCGAGGCCAGAAAGAAGGTACAGGCTTTTTGGGTTTTGCATTTCCTCTTTATCAAAGTTGTTACTGGTTAATAAGATCTGTAACTATCCAATAGTGGTACATGAAGAAAGTTTATACTGAGATGACCTGGTAAATCCTTACGGCAAAAAAAACAACAACTTGATTTTGCAAGTGCACTCCCAAACAAGTAGAAAATTGTACAGATGTACACAAATGCACAGGCAGCACATGGAGATTATGATGAAACTCAACAATGGTCTATATTCAAGGAGTAGCACAACAATCATATATAGTGCTTTGACAGTGGCTCCCTCAGTAGTGATCTGCTCTGTTCACTTCCATAGCACTTATTTGTCAGTTACATTACTGCAGTATTTAAAGGCACAATGCAGTTTCTACTTTAGAATTGAATACATTTTGGCTTTGGAATTAAATGGTCTGACAAATTTCTGTAGTTTGTTTATTTTATTTTTTTTGACCAACTAAGGCAGGGGTGGGGAATCTTGCCATGGAGGGCCAAGAGGCTGCAGCTTTTCATTCCAACCAAATACTAGAGCAGGTGATTTCACTGATTTGTACACCTTTAAGGAGAGAGGAGGGGATTCATTATTGAATAAATTAATCACCTGGTGCAGTGTTTGGTTGGAATGAAAACCTGCAGCCTCTTGGCCTCCATGACACATGGTTCCCCACCCCTGAACTAAGGTCTCGTATCCAACTATCCCTTTTCTCTTATTTGTGACTGGTGGCTCATTTCTTTGCTTTGTTGGTAATAACTGATAATTAGCCTGCCAAGTATTTTCTTCCACCCTATTTGACCCTTGTTATAATGAAGACATTAGTCAAAATTCTTCTGCCCTGTAAATATGTATGTATTCAAAGGAAACCAAGGCTCCTGCACTATACACTGCCAATGCCAAAATGGTGCACTGGCAAAGTTGATGATGCACAAGCAGGAGACCTGGGAAGGAAGCCCACCTGAGCCACTTGGGCAGCAGGGTGGTGTAGGGAGACTGTCCTGTACACTAAGGACCTGGGTTTAAGACCCTGCGTCAGCAAGCATCTACCCTGGCTCAAGTGCCCTCAAGCAAGGCACTGAATCCGTAGCAGCTCCAGGGCTCATCTGAAGCTGTCCCTGCATTATGCCTCCTTCTGGATTGGGGAGTCAAGTATAATGTATGAAGTATCACATTATAACACTTCTCCTGGTTGTCTTTGCAGAGGGCCAAAATGTCTGACTTTGACCGCTACAAGGTGATGAAGGCCAAGAAGATGGTAGGTTTATGAAAAATTGAAAGGCACTGTTGTATGTATGCTGTCATGACTGCTGCATACCATTATGTCTCAGCTGTACACTTACCAGTTTTCTGTTTCTGCAGAGGAACAAGATCATCAAGCATGAGGTGAAGAAGCTCCAGAAGGAGGCTGCAAAGAACTGATCTGTTCCAACAAATAAACTCTCTGAATTGTTCATCCATGTCCCTGTTGTTGTTTTTTCTAGTTTGTATGTAAATAAGTTATGCCTCATTTAGAAATTAATCTTTTCTATGGACAATATTGATTCTGGGTTATAAACTTTACATACTGGAAAATGCCAATTTATGCTTCATTGTTTATTGAACAATGTAGTCTTGCAGTATTTTAGGTTCAATAGATACAAATGACTGGGGAATAATTTGTTTTTCTCAGAACATGGAAGTCTGTTTTGTTTCCTGACATTATACACAGGCCTATTAAACAGAATTCAGATGTGGAAATTATCTAATACCAATAACCCGTCCTTAATCAATTTAGTCTGAAGTGTTGACTTATGCCATCCTTGCAGAAAACGGAATAATAATCCAATGAGTGAGCTGTGCTGTCTACATCTGCTTCAGAATGGAACTAATTTGAAATGATACTGTGTGAAGGGTGCAAATGTATTGTATTTAATTGATCCCCTTAGGAGGACTCTTCACTTATTATACTTAAGGGGGGATGTTGAAGCACAGGGTTGTGTACAGAACTGCAGCCATGAAGCTGATAGGGATTCAGTGTCTTGTTCAAACATTTGAGCAGGGCAGGAACTTGTTGAAATTGGTTTCTCTGGTTGAAGGCTAATCTCCTGCCCACACTTTATTACGGTCTGTATCACCAGTAAACCTAATGTGAAGTAATTCAGCCTTTAGGTGCCAGCTGTGTGATGGGAAGTTTCCTGTTGTGGCAAGCACTGAAGTCATTTTATAAATTTAGTATAGAGACATGGCCAGTAAACTGGTTGGCTGCCTCTGCTTTTGGATAACATTTTACCAGAACTGGCTCATAATATATGACTATGTACAGTGCCTGATGCAGTCTACTTGTCACATCTCTCATTTTAAATAGGAGGAAATGTAGGGATGATGCAAAGGTGGGGTCACAAAAAGTTTGTGTTTTATGGGAAAGGCCAGGACTGATTTTTTATACAACCGCTAGATGGCAGCATAAGGTAATAGTGGAACCTGGCTCCTTTGTCTCTGTGTCTAACTAGTGGGATTTAGATGATATTTGAAGGAGGCAGAAGACCAAGCTTTTTAGTTGCCTTCAGTTAGATTTCATACCAGTAAAACCGGAGCTATGGCCTGCATATACTTACAAATACTGGTAAAAAACGTTTGCCAAGTTGTATTGAGGACTGAGGGTAGGTGTTCATTATGAGACCTATTTTGTGTAGCTTCAGTAGGTAGACCTCTGCATAGTGTTAACTCCTGATTTGACTTGATGGATTTAAACAGGTGGTGGAAACCTTTTACAAACAATTTACTTTCCATGCAATATTCAGTTCTGTATTGGTTGGCTTAATATAACTAACATTAGGACATGACAGTTAGATGTTCACTGGCCAAACAGGTTATACTTGAAGATATCTCAGAGCTTGTAGATATTACATAACAGGCAGTTGAACATTGCCCAGCTGGTTCTGTGGAGAGAACAGGAACACACAGCAAATGGCAACACACTCCTTCATTTAGCGCCCCCACCTACAAGCGATCCTTCAGATATCTCCTTGGCCACTCAGGAATGTGGCCGAGGAAAGGTGATTCGGTGGTAGTGATTAGGTGTGCCAGGCAATATCGAGGATATTTGGTCAAGTCAGTAGTCTAAATAAAATATCGCGATTTTTTGAGATATAAAGTATATAAAAAATATATTGGCACATTGTTCTTATGTAGCCTGGACTATAGTAAATGTTACACTTTTCCTTTCACCATCACTATCCAATATGTGTGAGATTACGGTGCCCACGCGTGCACAAGTCAGGTAATAAGAAATTAAATATTTTGTTGTTATTATAGGCTATAATAAAACATGCTTTCTTGTGTACGTAGTTCTGACGTCAGAGATGAATGGAGCGATGCAAGTATGCGCAGTGAGGAGAGGAGAGGAGAGAGAGTTGGCAGTCTGACAGATATACACACGGACACGATGGACTAATCGCTTGATAATTTGTTGTTATTTGGTACGGAGTACGTCTAGTAGTGTGTGGTAGTGTATTTCAAACGGTAGTGTATTTCAATTTAATCAAACACCAAACAGAATAGTCAGCTTGTATAACTGGATAGCCAATCGTTTGTCTAGAAGAAGGTAGAAGCGATAGGACGTTGGGCGCTGATTCACGGAGTGTTTCTCTATGGTAAGTAGGCTATAATAGTGCATATATCGCATCTAGGCAAATAATGGGCTTGTCATGTGTAATGTATATTAAGTTTGTTCTGTTGTATTTGATTTGATCGGGGCTCTTACCTTCATGCGCATCCTCAAGGCGCATTTATTATGCTGTCCGTGTTTTTTTTATTTCTAGTGTCGGTGCGTAGTCAGTTCTGTACTGTCATCTTGCCCTGGGTGCCCAGAAGGCATGCCATGTTGACAGTGGGGTGTCCCATGTGGCCAATAGGGCCTTTGCAATCATGGACCTACATTTTATTCTGGCAGAATTTGTTGCATGCAGCCAAGGCTGCTGAGCAGGCTGTTCAATGAGGTTACCTACACATTGTAGGTCAATGAGTGTGTTCTTTGTACCAGGGATTTCATAGCCTTCATATGCCATGTATGCAAATGTTTGGTTGTAATTTAAGTTGGATATCAGAACCAGAAGGATATCAGAACTGAACCAGTAAACTGTGCCAGAAAGGTCAAGGCCTTGATAACTATCAGTCCTCATTATGAGTCATATAGGAATGAATATAGTATAATGTCTGTTCGGATCAGTCCTTGACATAATGTGTGTATTTGCACACTTTTGCGTATGGGTACTTGTGTTTGTGTGCATGTGCATACATACACATACTGTATTCCACTCTGCTAACTTGTGAATCAAAATACCACTAGCACAGTTATACAACTGAACTCGGTGTGTGTATGCTTAGAACGTGGTCACTTCAGCAAGACTCCAGGGTTGGCTAGCTTTGTATTTTAACTGTCAGACTTTATGTCACATTGAGGTGCACTTATATTCTATAATGCAATAGTTTCTTCTCATTATTTAATGCATCATCTGCTTGGAACAGATCAAACATGCGTGTACACACGCACCACACACATAATCTTGTAATGATTGTAATTGTAAAAAGGATCTCAAGGTGATTGGCAGCATGCTGAGGTCCATCAGATCGTGCAGTCAATGATGGATTAATCTTATTAGCCTGGCTGCCCTCAGACCCACAGTCCTGGTTTGACCTGGGCCAACACACACCCACATTAGCATTGTGCAGCCTGCTTTGATCTGAGCTAACCTGATCTGTCAGGCTGACTAGTGTACAAGAGGTGTGTCTGCGACTCTGTGTCTATGGTTGTGATTGTGCATCCGTGTGCGTGTATGTGCATGCATTGCAAGGTTTTTACAAGTGTGTGTCTCCTTTGAAGGCTTAAGTTATTCAACACATCGGTACCCTGCGTGGTGTCAATGCTGGGAAGGTGAAGAGTTCAGCACTGGTGATAATTACATGTGTGTGTGTGTGTGTGTGTGTGTGTGTGTGTGTGTGTGTGTGTGTGGAAGAAAGAGAGACACAGAGAATGGGGGAGACAGGAACATATAGAGATGTCAGGCTACTATTATAAGAAATATGAGTCACTCTTTTCTCACAGGTACCATCCTCTGTCAGGAGGATCACACAAACGCCCCACAGTGATTTTTAGGCATTGGTATTTGCAGCGGAACTGCTAGAGACTGCTGAAGGACGGGGGAATACAGCAACAGGCACAGAGAGGGTTATTGTGTGTCACATAGCACACAGTTACGTTGATAGGCGTGTTCCCTGACTACGGTATTTGTCTGCCCTGTTGTCTCTGTGGTTTGTGAATCCAGGTGAATGGGACACACCTATCAGAGGGTCACCTTCCGGGAATGTTCTTGGCGTGTGCTTTTTTTACGTCTGTGCTGTTCCATGTTCTTGGCACGTAGGTAGATTCCTGGGAGAGGAATGCCATGCCTACCTGCAGGCTGTTGTGTAGTAGCACAAAACTGGTTTCTGGTGAACCATTCCAGAGTTTCAGAGGTGTACATGCAGACAGTGGTTGTCGAAACAACATGGTTAACTGCACCGATTCATGAAAGTTTTATTTCTTTTGTAGGAGTGGGTGAATTTTGACTCCCTCCCCCTCACTCCCTCTCCCTTGCTCCCTCAGGTCAAGAGAAGATGGAATGAAGGAAGCTGAGTACTAGAACAGTGGGACAAATCTCTGCCAGAAGTTACCTTTCCTATCCTACAGGGATTCTCGGAATCGGGCTAGAGGCCCTTTGTTGATCTAGGATCAGTTCTCTTCTTCGCTAGTCCTGACGTCAACCATTGGGAAGAAAATGGAAAACTGACCAGAGAACAGGTGACAAAAAGGCAACTCCTCCCTGTCCCCAGAAGCCATGGCAGGGCTCAAGCGTTGTCACGATGGGAAGATCGCCGGGCTTTACGACCTGGACAAGACACTGGGCCGCGGACACTTTGCCGTGGTCAAACTGGCCCGACATGTCTTCACTGGGGAAAAGGTACACCTGTCCACACTGTCTGTATTCAATTCAAGTTTGTACCACTGATGGAGCCCCACATCAAATGGTGAATCCTGATTATTATTCCTGACAATAAATTAGCCGGTTGTGTTGTGACAATCCTCGGTAAATGGAGAACTGGGAGAGTGTTCCCGCCGTCCTAATCTTAATACAGTTGACAACTCCTGGGTTGAACACCTCAGTCCCTTTATTGATCTAGCTGGGCAGAGGTGCACTGGACGCGGGGGTTGAAATTAATAAGCCAGCGTAATCTAATGGTTGATGGTTTGAGTCTGACCCTTGGATCAGAGAAAGACGTACAGGTGGAAGGTTACATACCACCCAGATAGCAATTAATGTTTGGCCCAAAAGTGGCCCACATCTGCAGATGGCCCACATCCTCTTATGGCCCAAATATGGCCTTGAATGACAGCGTTGACTCAGGGCCACGCTGTACACAAGTTTGGCCCGGCTCATGACATTTGGGCCATGTGTGGCCCACACAACACTTGCCAGTGCCGTAACTGGGCCGTAAGTACCAAAAGTGAGCCAGATTTGGCCCAAATGTGTCTGCTATCTGGGCAAGGACTGATTTAGATTTGATAAACATTGACATAAACATTAACATTAGAATTTCCATAAAACGCTACCAGTATTTCAAGTGTCTCCATAAAAAAATAGGAAATCTTTCTTTAGAGGCTAACCCAGAGGAGGAAGCTTATGTACTGCCAGTGGCCCTAACCCTAACCCCATCTTTATCAACACGCCGCTCTCTTCATCCCGTTGCTCGTCCAGGTGGCGGTGAAGGTGATCGATAAGACCAAGCTGGACCCGGTGGCGCGGGGCCATCTGTTCCAGGAGGTGCGCTGCATGAAGATGGTGCAGCACCCCAACGTGGTGCGCCTCTACGAAGTCATCGACACCGCCACCAAACTCTACCTCATCCTGGAGCTGGGCGACGGAGGAGACATGTACGACTGCATCATGAAGCACGACGGAGGCCTCAGCGAAGAGGTGAGTCCGCGCAGCCGCTCACGGCGTGCGTGGGTACGTGCGTTAAATGTTTAATACCGTTAGTTATACCCATTTGTATGCTATTCTTTCCTCGCTGCGTTCTGTTACTTGCTGCTGTAAAAAACCTTGTTTCCCCCCTTGGGAATAAAAAATCCTCTTATCTAATACTTTTAAGTGACTGAGGGAGTGACTCAGTGGGAAAACATAAAAAGAATCAGTCCTCCACATGGGCAGCCAACAGAAGCATTACCGCTACCTCTTCCTTTCTCCTCCCAGGTGGCCAAGTGTTACTTTGCCCAGATCGTCCACGCCATCTCCTACTGTCACCGGCTGCACGTGGTGCACAGGGACCTGAAGCCGGAGAACGTGGTGTTCTTCGAGAAGCAGGGCCTCGTCAAGCTCACCGACTTTGGCTTCAGCAACAGGTTCCAGCCTGGGAAGAAACTCAACACTTCCTGCGGCTCCCTGGCCTATTCTGCTCCAGAGATACTGCTGGGGGATGAGTATGACGCTCCTGCCGTCGGTGAGTTTCAGTTTGTCTGTGTGTGTGTCAGATAGATGAAGAGAGAGAGAGAGAGAGAGAGAGAGAAGTTCCGGGCTAAGCAGTGAGGAGAGATCTATGGTGATTTATCAACAGTGGCAGGTAGTTGTTCCAATCTTTACCTTTTGCCAGAGTGGCCCACACTGCCTCCTTAATGCTGTGTGCGTTCACGAAAAGGCAGCATTATTACTATGACATAGTCTACTGCAAAAGGGAGATTAAAAACAGTGCTTGCTTTGCAGTGTTGCCCGTCCCCCTCCCAGGTTAGCGGAGGAGCACGATAAACTCCAACGACAGCGCACTTCAGAGACAGCGTGCGATTTAAAGATTGTTGCAGGGAAAAGTATTGTCGGCTTTGCTTAGAGGGATCGTGTGGTGTTTAAGCATACATTAAATTATTATAAAGGTAGATTATTTTGGCAACAACATTATGAAAACGTATACATTTTAGAAAAACATTAACAAATGGCGATTATGATTATATTATATATTTTTTGCGTGTCGACGACCGTCAGTCGCACGATTATGAAATAACCGGCTCGGCCCTAGTGTGTGTGTGTGTGTGTGTGTGTGTGTGTGTGGTCTATGCTCTTGTCTGTTGTTCTTGTGTAGAGTCCGTAGTCCAGTGTGTGTTCCCAGCAGTAGAATATGGTACATGCTGTCCTCTATATCAGCCAAGCCAACTGATAGGACTACACACACACACACACACACACACACACACACACACACACACACACACACAGACAGGCAGACATACAGACACACAATGGCCATATGCCCTACAGCTACTCTGGGTCGACCTACTGTACTTTTGCTTTATCAGACAGTTGATAGGATGAAAGGACCTTGTGCAAGGGGCAGGGAGCTACGAGGGCCAGCAGGTTGGGAGAGCAGGCTGGAATAGAATGTCTAGAGGGTGTTTTTTTGGTCGATGGATTGCCAGGCACCATCCTGTTGCTTTCCTTGAAAGTGATGGTTCGTCAGTGTATAATGAAATCTGATATTAGGTCACGGTGAAATTGGTTTCCTCAGATATCTGTGTTTTTTTTCTGTGCTCCCAGCCCCACCAGACCCTCCTGTCTTCTCCCTCCCATCAACAATGGCACTGAGATCCTTGCCAGAGCCAGAGCTTAGATGTTCAATTAAAATAGAATAGCAATTAGAAATAAGCGTGGAGAGGAAAGGGGAAGCAGCATTAGAAAAAAAAAAGGTTTGAGATTGAAGGCAGAGAGCAAGAGAATACGTTGGTAATCACTCTCTCTACCCTGCGTCAGAGGAGGGAGGGAGGAAGGGAGAGAGAGAGAGAGAGAGAAAGAAAGAGAGAGAAATTTAAATTTTTCTGACTGACTGGATACGCGGTGGCTATTTTGTCCTGTCTTTTTCTGCTTTCTTGCTCTCTTTTGTGCAGAGCAGATGAAGTGAGCAACGAACACAAATGCTGAGAGGAGAGTAATGGCCTGTTTGTTTTTTGACTGTGCGTGTTTTTCGCTGTGTGTGTGTGTGTGTGTGTGTGTGTGTGTGTGCGTGCGCGTGCGCTTGTGATGAATAGCCCACAGTCATCGGCTGGCTCTGGACATCTAAGGTCAGCAGTCCCTTCAACTCCTGTCTGAGCATTTGACCCAAATCACAAATTAGATGTGTGTGTGTGTGTGTGTGTGTGTGTGTGTGTGTGTGTGTGTGTGTGTGTGTGTGTGTGTACATTTGTATGCACGTGTGTTCATGGAAGTCCTATTTTACTATGTGTGCACACTGCATGTGTGCTATCGTTCAGTCCATTTGAGATGATGATGATGTTTTGATTGCGGGGATTATCCATCAAGGATGTATTATTGTGTGACTGGTGTTATCAGTAATGTAGTTGGATGTTGAATAAGATCAACAGAAGCCGGGAGTCTTCGAGAACTGTGTAAAGTTTCAGGCTTTGAGGTAACCAGGCCTGGGATTACATTGTCGCCAAGGCAACTCCAGGCGGTCTGTCAGGTGTTAGGGTGTGTGAGTGACATGCCAGGTGGCACCGTGCCCGCATGCCGATTAGCTACTGAGATAAAGGGGCCCTCCTTTCAGAGCTTCCCATAAGATGTGATTGGCTGATAGAGGGGAGCCTTATCGAGCCCGTTTGTCCTCTTTGGACGTTGGTGCATTCTTGTGGAACTGCCAAGAACATTTCAAAATGAAAAGTGAAACATAGCTTTCTTAATTCCCATTCAGAATGAACGACATACCTAATGGCATCAGATGAACCTATCCTAAAAGCATGCATAATGCATAATGAAGTGCGAAAGCTGTCGAAAAAAAAAGAATGTTACATAATGATAATGATCAACAAGAGTACAGGATGCCAAACATAGCTCACTTAGCCTGGAGTTAGCAATGTCAGAGAACATAGACAGGGGAGGCTGATTATCTCAAGGAACGGCTGGTGTTGTAATGCCCTGTCTCGGCAAGATGGCGAAAGGGGTGTTTATGCTCACAGCTGTCACCGCTAATAGTCACGTAGTTAGCAGGCAGTGAAGCTAATGTTAAATGACGTGAACAGTGTTATGTGTCAGCCATCTGGTTTATAAATAAAGTTATCGAGGAAGTCGGCAGACCTCTGACCTAAGCCTCTGACGCAGTAATGAGGGACTGGGGTCATGGTTGCTAGGATACGTTGGCTAAGGGAGGATGGTGGGATGGTGATGGGGACTGAAGCAGCGTTCACTCACATGTTCACTCCCACCAGCAGCAATAAATACCAACCACCCACAATACACCTGGGCATTTACTGACCAAATCAAGGCACGCTCCCTAACTGTTGTGATACAAAGACATATTACACTACATGCAAAGGCCTGTGGCTGGTTGCATGAAGCATCTTGATTTAAGCTTTTCCTTAAAAATTCAGATTTCATTGACATTCAGATTCAGAAAAAATGAGTTGCACAAATTCACCTCAAGTCTTGAGTCTCAATACTTCCTTAGGTCTTTTTCTAGTTTATTTAAGTAATTCCTAGTAGTTCTTGCACAAATGAAATAAAATCCTTATCTGTTTTTTGCATTTCCTTTGTGCTGATTTATTTTCTTGCTGATGTTATGTTGTCATATTTTTTTTACATATTTAATCTTTTGTCCTTTTCATAGCGAGAATTCTTGCATTTATTTTGTCTGTTATCTCTTGCCACAGTTGTTGTTTCAGACTAGCTGTAACTTTTGGATCAGATTTACTCCTTAGAATGTGTTTCCTCTTAGCATATTAATTCAGTACAGGGTTTCCCGCAGAAAATTGGTTAGTGGAGGGGGTAAGTGTTTTAGGGCTTAATAAGTGTTATTAATAATTTTGTTTATGTTAGTGGAAGGGGTCAATTCCCCTCTGCAATAGACAGCTGGGGGAAACCCTGGAGTAGAATAAGCTTTTCTGCCTCTGGTCTTTTTCTTTGATTTTTGGTCATTATAGGCTTAGCATTTTTATCTTAGATAGCATAACTTAACTTTGTAAATACCATTCAAAATCTTTGGTCTGTATTCTGTCACCTTGGCAACTGTGGAATATTCATACTATATTTAAGATGAACTGTGATAAACAGCTTAGTATTTTTCTTTACCTAAGGAATCAGTCTGAGATGTATGTTGCAACTGTCTTTGACAATTTCCTAAACTTAGGAAAAAAAATAATAATAAATGAAATCTTAATCAGAAAAACTAAGGATGTTTTTTGCAACCGACCACTGAGTTTAGAATCAACCACTTCTGAAAAAGTGGCCAATGTAAGCATTCAAAAGTCAGAATAAGCCTGGGTTTAAGCAATTGAATGTATACCCTGTGGTGCTTAGTAGTGGATGTAGTATTGGTTATATAAGATGGTTATAGAATGTGTGTCAGTGGACCATGTCATTGACAAGGACAGTACTAAATGCCTCAAGGAAAAAGTTGTTGTTTTGAACGGCCAATCCGACCGAGACAACTGTTCCATAAAATTAGCATTTAGTATGAAGCCTTGAAAGATGACCACATTAACCCACTTTCCTGGGACTCTGTATGTGGGTGCATGTGTGTGTATAAAATGTGTGCGTGTGCGTATTGCTGACAGGCAGAAGTGCAGAGCCTCATCCTTGCTCGGAGAGATGTGTCCTGGGCTTGTGCATATTTATGGAAATGGCTCCGGTCAAATATGATTCATGCTTCATTTGAATGGGGTTGGACGTTTTTGTTGGTCTGATCTAGGTCACCAAGCAGCAAGGACATGCACTCTTGATCCTGTCTGTCTGACGGGTTTCATTCCCCCTTCCATTTCCTTGGAAAATTCCAGAATGTCTGGAAGGTTTTTTTATTTAAAAAATGGAAAAGCAGGCCTGATCTCTCTCTCTCTCTCTCTCTCTCTCTCTCTCTCTCTCCCCCTCTCTCTCTCTCTCTCTCTCTCTCTCTCTCTCTCTCTCTCTCTCTCTCTCTCTCTCTCTCTCTCTATCTATCTCTCTGCAGATATCTGGAGTCTG
>OMKK01065331.1:0-19119 GCA_900302305.1 Polymixia japonica
GTCTGTGTCTGTGTCTGTGTGTGTGTGTGTGTGTGAGTGTGCGTACGTGTGTGTGTGTGTGTGTGTGTGTGACTCATCAACATCACCACACATCTGTTGCTACTATCGTTGTCTTACTTCTTAATGATGCCGTTGTTTTTTTATTTTGTAATAATAAAATACTCGGGCATGTGGAATATGCAGGTCTAAGTCCATGGCTTTACTTAATTACACTGTCCTACTGACCACTGATCAACTTTGCATTCAGTTTTAAGTAGCTCTGTCTTTTATGATGAGCCAATCAGGATAAGAGAGGTTGTAACATGGAGATGATGACTAAATTGTCCTTTTCTCTGCATTTGCACTTGAAGTACCTTCGGTGTTAATCAAGGGACAAAGGTAACTGTTGAGTAATTACAGAACTGTCTGATTGGACAGACGTGTTACATTACATTTACTTATGCAGAAGGACTTATAGGGCTGAGCAGTATGGACAAAATCAAGTGTCACAATATTTTTGTCAATACTTTGTCTAAATACTTCTACTCACCTATAGTACCCTGTATTATTAATTATTATATAAAGGTTACATAATGGTACATATGCTTGAAACCTTATTTTCCATCGACCAGAAACCAGTGAATAGTTTATTCTGTATTGCACTAAACAGTTTGCATTCTTAGCCAAGCAGTTTTATTTAGAATAGCAAAGGCTGGTTACTTGCCAAAATCATTAGTACTATTTACAGACTAACAGCCATGTCCAAAATTTACAAGCGTGTGGTTGCTGGCGTGTGCATATTCCAAGCCCTATCTACAGCTCTAACAGTTACATTTGATGAAGCCCTTGGGATAAGTTTAGATGGCAAACAGCTCTTTCTTAATGTAAATAAAGGTCCAAAATTGGAATCCATACTCCCCTAGCCTGTGTAGTCGTACCTCAAGATGATCTCAGACATCTTGGTGTGTTTCTTTGATACACAACCGCTGACTTGAGTTTCAGTCACCGAAAGAAGAAACATATTCCACACTGAGGGTGTTAATGAAATTTTCTCACTTGCCAAAGACAAAACACTTGGATGTCTGAGTGTTCGTTGTTTGTGTAGGACACTGGATTACATGGTTACAGTGGTCCCAAATTCAATTTACACCTCAGAACTATGTTATCTTTCAAAAGTGCAGGCAACAACGTTATCCCGCACTCAAGGTTTTGTGTTATTTGAATAAAATGAACATTTGGGTCTGAAAGATTTTAGTCACATTTTAATCAGACATTCAAAAACCCATTGAGGACGGTTCTCCATGACCCCGTTAACAAGTTAAAAAAAACTAATTAACGGAACAAGACAAGACAACTCAAAATTACACGTATTGTATACATAACTATTTTGTGTATTGGTGAGGGATGAAAAAACGTCCATCACCACGTCTGGCCAGCCCAGCCTCGCTCTGCCTGACCTTTCTCTTACTGCAGACAGGAAGCTGGTTACAGTGCAGCTGGGCATAAACCAGCATGTGTGTATGCGAATGAGATTCTGGAGAGAATAGAAAAGAATAGATCATTGAAATACATTGTGGGTGCAGGTGCAGGTCACCAAGAGAATCTGGAAGCAAGCCAGGTGGGGAGAGGGTGGAGACGGCTGTCTCTGCCTACTAGTGCTTCCATGGAACAGCTCAAGATAGAAATAAAACAAATATTGAATCGTAGAAACGCTGTAATGGGATTTTACCCCTTGTTTGTTCCCTTGTTTGTCAAGGGAAGTACCCAAGTAAAAGTAAAAGATTAGCTCATTAGATTAGCTTTTAAAAAAGCATTAATAGTCATTGCTTTGTCTTAAGACTATCTTTAATTAATCACAATTCATTCATTCATTCATTCATTCATTCATTCATTCATTCATTCATTCATTCAAGGAAACCAACACTTTATAAAAAAATACATGAGAATAAGTTTAGATCTTAGTGGAATTGTTTTGGTTCGTTAAAAAGTTTCACATTGTTGCTAACGAAACAGATGAGTTAAGACTATATGTAATTATTTTAAGAGTATTTATGTCTTTCTCATTTCAGGCTGGTGCACCATTGCCCCGCCCATGTTGGTCTTCCTGTACTGCTTTGCTCAGATTGGACTTGAGTGGACACCTAACCCACCATGAATCACCTTGCAGTGACATTGGAGTGGGAATCCCTGCCGTCCAGAACAGCCTGCTGTGTCCAAGTCTTTGTCTTCACTAGCTAGGGTCTCTGTGGTGTATCTGGCTCACAGCCCGCTGTCCTTACAACCCAACCTGGCTGGACTATGGCTGAGCCAGCTACTTTTGAGAGAACCTTACCTAACCTGGCTAACGCTGGCCAGAAGCTGTAACATAAAGGATTCATGGTTATTGATTCTCGGTAGAATGTGTCATGGAGACATTTTGTGCAACTGTGTTGTAATATAGTGATTGTGTATACAGCTGCAGATGACTGTGTCAGGGCCTGTTTTCTGTTCTAAAAGTTGCACTGAACACAACCCCACGCCCCCACAGAGGATAATGTATGAACATTGAATTGGTGTTATAGGACTCTAGGAAAGTACTGATCAGTGGTTCGTTAAGGTGAAGATATTTCTTCCTGCCTTCCTTCTTTTGTTTTTATCCAGCCTGAGTAGTGGCCATTACCTCCACAGAGCAGGTAACAGTTGGTGAATTCAAGAATACACAGTACCCAGACAAACCTGAATAATCCAGGCAGAACCTAATACATTTTATTTGAAACATGATATGATAGCATATGTGTGGCTGTGAAGCTCAAGGGTGTACACGATGAATTTAACACATTTAAATAGGGATGATGACTGAAGTTGTCTTTTGTTATGGTCATTACAAGCCCTCTTTAACTACAATGTGGAAAATGTTGAAACATTCATGAGTATAATAAATAAAAGTATTTTTCAAAGTATAATCCTTTGGGTTATGGGGACTAGTGTCATCACTTTGACGTTGTTTATTGAAGCAGGGAGCTGAATGCGGAGTAGGATATAGTGGATTCAATAGCAGATGAAATAGCTGTTTACATCAAGAAACATTTGCCCTATAACTATTTAGGAGCTCCAAACACGGTTAGGTGTAAACAGCCCTGAGTGAATTTACTCGAGCCTCAAGCCTTTCACTTTTCAAATCGCAGTGTGTTCAGCAGACGGTGACTAGAAGCACTTATGGTGTCCGATAGGTGCAGCTCCTGAAATGGGAGAGTCAGAAATGATGAACAAATGAGAACCAAGAACCACGACTTGGTTTTAACCTTCGTGTTTATATCAATTCTCAGAACACTCCGGAACCTTTTATTTTTCATTGCTTATCTTTCCAGCGTGGAACACATCTGATAAGAATCTTAACCGCCTCCTCTTCATTTTCACAATGGACAATAAAAACAGTTGTTAGAACCACATCAGAATTTCGTTTTTTCCAGGGAACCGTTCCATAAAATCCTCGTGAATAACGCTAGCGTTTCAAAGCGGCCTCTCATTCTAGCGCCATGTTAGTAAATGTCTTGCACTCCCTTCAACGTGCGGTCTCCTGGGCCATTGTTTTACTTCAACGTAGATCATCTGAGGACTACTGTATCTGGGGAAAGGAACCGTAACCCGAAGCTATTCTTTTCACGAGTCTGCAGGTTTTTCATTAGTTGATTTCTATTCTTGTCTCAGGGATTATCACACCTGTGACACTAAGGAGGATCAGGGTGACGGGTCAGTAAGAAATCCTCTTAAATGAGCACAAAACTATGAGGTGTGTCTAACATAAGAAGATAAGCCAAGAGGATACATCTACTGAATTACACCTTGGATAACTTTGTAAAACAAGTAACCTTATAAGCGCCAGCGAAGATACAAAGATAATTGCATTACATGTCACGGGTTCAAAAGGATACGTGGACGCAGTCATTTGTTTCGTTTTCCCACGCTGAAAAGAAATAACCCTCAAGCTGAACAAACAGGATACAGTATATATAAAATATTTATTGTTATGAATAGTATATCACAGTTGTTAACAAAGTATTCCCATTGTGCTTGCAATAGTTACATTTCTGATCACATGAAATGTATGTATACTGTACTGTATAGAGAGGCATGTGCATATTACATGAATGACCATACGCTATAGCCAATGTTTTTCTATTTTCTTATAAACAAAACATTCCAATATAACTTGTGCATACATAGTGTACTACTACTAGGCAGCTACTAAGAGCTGACCACAAAAATAGTTCTATATTGTTCAAATTCCATTCTCATGCTAATTTCTTTTAGAGGAGAAACTATATTGGCTATATCAATTTTCGTGGTGCAGTACTGGACAAGGGGCATGGGGCAATTTTGTCAAGGCACAGTCTTGCATGCTTTTCAATGGCAGGCAAAGGTAATGACTGAAATTATAGTAATAGAGGGATAGTAATACAATTATAGTAATAGCAGAGATGGTAAAATGTCATAATTGTGAGCTTTAGGTTGGAGGCATTGCATTATGCATATTTCTTTCTTGCCAGTGGGACCTGTGTTTATAAATGATACAGCACGGTACTACACATTGCTTTCACAGATCTTGTCCGTTGACTTTTAGAGTGCATCTACATCCCTCTCCGCTCCCAGCAGTGGCGATGGTAAAACATTAAGATGGTGAAGATGGGCTGTATGAGGAACTACCCACATGTCAGAAACGATGCATTCAAACCAGAGGTTAGCTGCACCTACGCAGGAACCTGAAATCATATTTTTAACCTTTTGTGAGATTAATTTTTTCAGTGATTTAATTTAGAAAAAAAAAATACATTAGCTCCTGGTCATATTCCTCTGATACACTGTAAAAATGATGGCTATACAATACACGCATGCTATGGTGAATGGGACTTGTATTCATTATTATCTGTGACATTAACCCTAAATACATTGTTTCCTTTTCACATTAGATTGTTTTGCTACTCTTATTTTTCCATAATATTTCCGGGACTCTGACACCTAACCCCAAAATTACAATAACATTAGGAAAAAGTACCCAACATAAACCATTTTTAGGGGAATTGAAGAACAACGGTCGTTTTTTTCTCTCAATGGGACACGTGTCTTGTAAATAATAATAGCTAACATGTAAGCTGAGGTGATCTTGAACGGGGCGTGACTAGGGTGGGTATGGCTGAGTGATACAGAGATATAAAACAATACACAGATACACAAGACACAGTGTAGTATAGATGTGTTATTCTGTCATAAGCATTTGTATTTGTCTCATTTCCAATAATGGCACTGATTAATCTCTCACTTCAAATGATTTCACACACACAGAACACATCAGATGAAATTAGATTGCTATTAACACAAATATAGTGACTATTAAGCTTTCCCGTAGAATCATCATCCAATATACTCATTACAGTACATCTGATATAATGTAATTTCCCCAAGTGGATAAATTAAATTTTTTATCTTATCTCATCTTATCTCTTATATCATAAATGGTTATTGTTAGGATGATACCAGGAAGCACAATCCTACAATGTATTGTATCAGATGTCCTTTGACTCCCTTGTAAACAGACAGTACCTTTTTTTTAACTGGTTGCATGTCATTCTGGAATTAATTGGATAGATAGAAATAGTCATAGAGGTTACATTGCAGCATAGTCAACAAATATCTGATTTTACGTTGTTGTCCTTTTATATGATGTAACTGAAAAAAGTTCTTGTCAATTGACTTATTGTCAATTGACGTTAATCAGCTTGAATATGTGTAATGTATTTGAACCTTAAACCCCAGAGATTGCATTCACAATGCCGTTTTAAGCTTACTCTCCATAAAATATATGTGATGTCCCCATGAAGTTCTTGGGGTTTTCTGAGGAATTCCAAAGCAAAAGGCATCATTTGAAATGTATTAACATTGCATTGAATTTTCTCTCTTTTTATATCCATCACAATAGTTGAAGATTGATTCAATATGACTTTTAAATTGAAGTAGAATGTAATGATACTTTTAATGTAACTATGACAGTAGTGCTCTCCTCCACTACAGTAACCGTGGCAACACTCAGCTCTGCCTTTCTCTTCCTGTACTCCTTACTAAAAGTTTGAGGATCTTTGTGGCTATCTTCCAAGTAAGATGATTTTAGTGCTTTTAACAAGCACTTTTGAGAATAGGAATAACGTACTTTGTGAATAGAGACACAGAAAGTAAGTAGAGTAGCTGTAACCTGACAGGGTTCTCACCTTTACCATAACATGCCAATTTATTTTTAGTAAGATACATTTTTGATGGAAACATGGCCGACAATCTCAGCCTCTTTCTCCCTTCGCTGTGTCCTTCTCAGCTCGTCTCCTTTCTCAATAAAATAAAATGTATGTGAAGGAGATGGACTATCCAGGCACAGGTAAATGGCATAAAGGTTATTATTAGCCAGGAATATTTCAGGGGAAACTTTTGGCATGTAAAATCATGATTTTACTGCACATTCTACAGACATGTTAAAATGGGAGCTGTTTAAACGTCAAATCTTTAATCTTGAAATTGTAGTATTAATAGTGTTCATATTAATATTGTTGAATATTTGCTTTATTAGTGCAATTAATTCATTTTGTATTTTATTATCCACGCTCTGTACAAAATCCTCAATATATAAAATCAAAAGTAAATTAAATAAATTATATTTACTAAAGTAATAAAGACCTCTATCAATCATTAAAATGTCCTTACAGTGCATAGACTGCTGATAAGTTTACCACAAAATTCACTCAATAAACATGAGGCAATGTTGTTTTGTAGTTTATGTAAATCTATAGGCTACTGTATTATCACTCTGATAATACTTTCAGTAGACATTAAGAATTATTGCTTTGCAATATCAGCACTCATAGCCAAACTATAGTCTTGCCTGCTACACTTTTGTTTTCTAACTTCATTGTTTCTGAAGGTGAAGCTCTTGTGCACCTGCAGCATGCTGTCAATGGTTTAATGTGAATTTAGAAAATTACAAAGACTTACAAAGTCCTCAAAAACAAAAGGATTAAACCACCAAAAAAAACTTTATACATCTACCTCTTGTCTCTGTCCTCAATAAGAGAACAATGTCTATCGTGTGATCTGTGTTTATAACTAAATGCAGTGGTGGTACATTGATTCCTGAATTTAAACATGCAATGATCCCAACATTATCTAGGAAGTAAATCTTTAAAGCCTATGTATTCCTTGCAACAGTACATAATTGTGAAAATAACTTATCACTAAAAATAAATGTGTTATGTGAGAATAGGTACCGTCATAGATTTATTTTTATCCTTCGTCCAGTTGGAACATTCTGGGTTTCTTTTTCATGGCTCAATCTTGAATAGTTGCCATGATATCTTGTTGAACAAATATAAAAACACATGCGTACAAACAGACAAAATGAACACAATGTATCTCCACAGCCATTCAAGCAAAAACGAATCACCATAAAATATAATTCTTATGATATTGGACCGTTTAGTCGACATGGACGAGCCTCTCCCCACAGCTAGAATCCAGAGAAACACGCCTTTGATCTATAAAGTGACAGTATGTGAAGATGCTGCATTGACATTGAATGGGAAGCTGACTTGATGGACTCAGTGTGTTTGGATTTTCAACTCAAATAAGTTGCATTGTAGTAATAACATCTGTTAGGAGTGTTCTTTACAGTCATAATGACCATGGCAGTACCACTATGTGCGGGTCTCCACAAAGTACTATCAGCATTTCTTAGTCAGTACAGTATAATGGCTTCGGTACAATGGTTACCAGATCCAATAGACTGTCAGAAGAGTGTCTTAAAGGTTATGTTCTTACATAAGAATAATGAATAGTAGAACACAAGGACTTGGGTAACTTGCTCCCTGCTGCATAACAACCAATTCCATTTCATTTTTGATAAAGCAAACCTAGGAATTATTTATTTAGGAATTAATTATTTATAGGAATTATCAGCCCGGCTGGGGCCCTTCTTTGATCAATCAGATTGCTTGGGAGGAACTTCCTGTATAGTATAATTTATAATAATAATGAATGAAGTTGAAATATACCCATAGACTTGGAAATCACCCTGGGACTGTTTCACTGTCTGGGAAAAGCAGTCTCTTTTCATTATCAATGTAAAATAATGCAAATTAATTGGTCTATGGCACTAGTTCTTCAGATATGGATAATCTTTTTCAATGCACAAGTCTTTCATGACATGCAAGAAATTCTATAATGTTTCAATAACACATAAATCATGCTGTTCCTGGAGCTTTCCAATATAAGCTAAAATTGTAGTACATTACATGTGTGCTTTTGTTCAGACTCTAAAACTCTGCGATGATATGAACCAGTAGTTGTAAAGATTAAATTATTTACTGAAACTATTTTTCCATCATGACACCTATGGAAAAATAAATCAAACTTATATACAAACATTGCAGAGCTGTCAGTTTTTGTGTTGCAATTGGTTGTTCAGTGTGTTTTTTAGGACTGTTCAGTGCTAAAACTACGCTAAAACATCTCAATGTTTGTCAGCATAGGAGTTCCCTTGTTAACCACCAGTTACACCTAACATTCAGCCAGTGATTCTCGGAGAAAACCACAGTGTTACCTAACCTAAGCGGTGTACCCAATACAGTCTCAGCCATCCAAGTAATCTGGATATTACTGGATGTTAGCTGAGTTCGGAAAATGCTCAGTATACTGTTGTCTCTGATAACTCACAGGCTCCCGTCAGCCTTTAAGAGAAGATGTCCTCTTTGTCTGTATCCGGTGAAGTCGGTCTAGAGATCTCAAAGAGAGGCTTTGGTGAGCCAGCGGCAGCTTTCCTGGCTTTAAGGAGCTGCAGCGCTTCCGTAAGTTGTGCCTCCAGGCCAGACATCCGAACGTTTAAGTTGTTGAGGTCGTCTTTCAGCTCCAGCTTGAGCTCCTGAAGTGAGGCCTGAAGAGTTTGCTCCGGGATGGGGTAGAAGGTGTGCCTGGCTTCCGGCTGGACAGGACTGCGGTCCTGGGGCGGCGTGCGGAAGTCCCCCACTTTGTCCAGGCGCAGGTCACTTTTAGTGATACCGCTATCGCAGGAGTCCGTCTTCTTCAGAGACATCTGCGAGTCGTGCACTGTGGTCCTTTCGGGCAACGTTTCCATGGATTCAGCCTTAGAGACTTTGTTCCAGTTGTCAGCTTTGGCCATGGACTCTTTGAAGCGTCCCCAGCCTTTGACTTTGGCAGGTTCAGCTGGCCGACATCCCGCAAAGGTGGTGGGAGAAGGTGCCTGGAGTTTGGCCTTGTCCGAAGGGGTAGAGTTGGGGGGAGTAGAAGACAGGGGCGTTGCCGGGCTTTCAGTTACAGTCACGATGCTGGTGGTGGCAATAGCTGTTTTAGCTGCAGGGGGTTCTGCGTACATAGGCCCTTTCTCGATGTCGGGTTCGTCCGGATCAGGTTTCTCGGGCACCTGGCGGGCTTCCTTCTGCTGTCTGAAGCGCTGGAAGAGTCTTCGCACCGGGTGGTCCGGCGGGAGGTTCAGAGGCGCTTCGTTTTTGCGTCGTAAACGCTCTTCTTCCTCTCTTTTCACATCGCTGATCTTTCGAAAGACGATCTACAAGAAAACGAAAGCGCGATCAGCATCAGTGACGATCGTCAGATAGTCGTCAAACATAGGACAAACACTTTTGAAAACACTCTTTCTTTCTTTTCTTTCAACCTTGCTTGGTAAATAAATAAATAAATGCCTGGCTCATTTATTGTGTGTACGTGTGAAGGTTGTCTAAAGTAACGTGCTCTGTAAATGTCACATTAAAGAGGGTATTCTCATGGCAAGGAGAGAACGTTCATGTCACGCCTTTGGCTTCAGTGAGTTAAGAAGGACATAAAGTTGGATTATTCCCTCTTCAGTGCGCATGTAGAAGATTTTGAGCTTGTACCTCAATACTGTATGTGTCTGATTTTGATTGTGCTTTTATTTTATGTTGCCTGTTTGCAACCATTATGTTGTCAGGAGTTCTGCATATTTTACACAATAAATGGCAGACTGATTATGGGGACTACAGAATGTTTAACATTTTATCCCCAACAAGCTTTTTAATGGTGATGTTACCAGTACTGAACTAAAGAATATGCTCTTATCCCAAGTAAATCCCTTAGCTTTACCATTTTCCCCATATCTATGGCGCAGGCCCAGATTTGACCTGACAACATCAGAGGTTCTCTGGTTTCTTGATTAAGGAAAGTTGTTTGAGTTCACAAATATGAATTGAACTGTTCTAGATCATCTGTACTGAGCGGTAAACCCTCAGTTTAACAATTTAACAATTCCCTGATAAAATAATATTTCAGTTAGGGTAATTAATTGATAAAATGATTAAGGTCATAATTGTTATTCATAGTGTGATTATTACATGTGGATTACTTGTGGCATTCATATTACTTGTATTATTTTAGGGTTGTTTTGACATAGACCAATAATCCAAGTAAACCAGTCTATAAAGGGTTTTTACAAGTTGTATCTTTAACGTAGTTGTTCATTTTCACAGGTAATTCCTTGGTTTATATCCAGCTTGGATGCTTCTGCAGTCTCTGCATTCAACTACTTGTAGGTAAGTTAAATGGTAGGAACACAAATACTATATAATCACTAATGGGACTATGCAATATTAAATCAAAATGGCAATACTGATGGCACATTATTTTTCTACTGCATATGGAAACAGCTTAATTAAATTATTCACACGGTCTGAGTAAGAACTATAATTAGATTATTGTATCTATGTAAACTTTGTCAATTAGTTTATGGTGTTTACAGTGCCAAGAGCTGAAGGTGGTTCTTGCACACAGAAATTTCTGGGGCACTTGCAATTAATAGAAGCAGGATGCCTGGACAGCTTTATGTAATCATCGTCTCTTGATTATGGTGTCAGGTGTTTGCAGAATTTGAAAAATGATCTTACGGGTAGAGAGAAGATGGAATTTAAAAACATCTTAATAAATGATGCTCCACTCCTCAGCTCTGTTTGCACTTCTTTGTTGAAATATAATCATGGTGTTTTAAACTAATAAACTCTCTTTGACAGAGTCCTTATCAATATTACAGGACTACTGCATAGCATGGGTCTGGGGCATTATTTAAAGATGTAGTTGGGTTTAATCCGTGATTCCTTAAAAAGGGTGGAGGAAAATACTATCAATGTATACATCTATTCACATAAATATACCCAGAAATATTATAGATTAATTAGTGCCAATAGATTTATCAGGGAAAAAAACCAAAAAACATTTTAACTGAGATATGTTTGAAGAAATACCTTAAAATTAATTGGATTAAGCTGTATGTACAACATGTCTGTGGAAGAACATTTAATGTAAAAGCTACCTATTCCAGCCTATGTTGTCCATTTAATCAATTCCAGGATTTTCCCAGCTGTATAAATCTAGAGAGTAGCCTATAGTGCCCTAGTGAATGGTCAGCTCAATACAATAGATAAGATTGCCTCAACCTATGCAGGCAATTCAATCTCATGCACACTCTTGGGAAGGGTAACCTTATTATGAGCCAGGGAAAGATTGGTAGCTACAATAATGCAGTAGTTGTTACTGCTGTTGATTTCTGGACGGAGCGTGTGAGTGTTTCATGCACAGTCACCATTCTGTAGGAATTGTTGGTGTGTGATATCGTGTGACGTGCTGTACGGCCTCTGACTGTTTCCTTATCAATATGGATGATCAAAGCGTGGATATTTTGCATTTGATATGAGACAACATTGATTAAGAATACTATTGGACTGCTCGCTTTTGGCTGATGGTTGATGGCGTAGTGCTTAAAGTCCACATTTTGAGAATGAATCCCGGCAAAACCTTCTGTCCCGTGTCTGTCCTGTCCTGTGTTTCTCCTGCTCTACAATACAGCTCAGTTCCTTCTACCCGTCTCAATAAGGTCAAGTGGAGTGAACCGACGGCTCCCATGATAAAATTATACTGGATGCTGCTTTAGGACTAATTCTAATATTGACATTAAGGGAAAGGAAATAAGTTAATAAAAATAAAATAATTCTATTTCAACAGGCGAACATGCCGTCTGAGAGCTGACTGACCTGATTGACATTGTTCAAGTAGACTGAACACGAATTTGTTTAAGTAAGCTAAGAAGTAAACACGCTAAGCATCTTACAGATGTAAAGCATCTCAAAACACAGCTCTAATTAATGCCCGTAATTCCTCTCGTCAATCTGTTGGATGCTCACTTCTGATGAAATTGCTTAATTAATTTTTTGTTAAATGTTGTATTGTAAATTATGTTGTTTTGTTTCTTTCCCTGTAAAAGATAATGTGTTACCCTGTTAATGAATGATATATCTATATTTTGTATCACACCATATTTTCCCTAATTAGCGATAAATACACAGCAATTATGAAAATGAACCAGCTGTAACCATCAGCATTTCAATGAAAGGTAAAGATTAGCTGAGCAGTAAGTACAGAGAGTTAGTACATGTCTAGTTTGTCTGGTTGAACATTGAAGAGCACATCCCCCGCCCATTCTCTCTTCTCTTCTGACATCACGACATCAGCCCTAAGAGACACACTCACCCTCTTCCGGAGGTTGTAGGTCAGCAGCAGGTTCCTGGAGAAGTGATTGGAGAACGCCGTGTAGAACTCCAGCACCTTCTGAAGAGCGTCCCGTTTAATGACGTGGAGGTCGCAGTAGGTCAGCGCTCGAACGTTGGCACAGGCTTGGGCGAGCGTTACCTCTTTCCAAAAGACATCCCCAAATACATCTCCCTTACCTGCATAGAAAGAACAGAAAAAACCCAGAGTGTTTGACCCCAATGCAACATTTTTGTCTATGGAGTAATTCTTACAGAACTCTCAGCTGTTGTGGTTGAAAACAAATAAAGTAATCAATCCTATTTGAGCAATGGATATTGTAAAGTGTAAACAATGGGTCTAATTATCTGTTCTTTCTGCATATTGGAGGCTTTGCTGTAAAACATTTTCTTCCCCACACTGAGCCCATATTGTATTTAAGAATTTTGAATGGCACAAGTATTAATAATAAGCCCAGAACAGCAGGTGCAATTTGCCATTATTTGTGACGCACTGACAGCCAGCCCAGCCACCAGTGCCATAAGAAGCCATTAAGGTAAGTTATTTGAATAATTTAAACCATAATCAAAATCGGCTGCTTATATAACTACAGAAAATATTGTGTTTGTTTTCATTATTGAAAGTACCATCTGAAAAAAACGTAAATCTTCTGTATTAATACCTAATTTTAATCAAAGACCTTTCAATAGCAAGCTGTATAGTAATCATTTAATTAGCAAAAGCAGTGATTTAGAACCCTCATCATAATCAATTTAAAACTGTGCAATTCATATGAAAGACTGCCAAACATTTTAGGATAGTTGTCTTGTCAGCCAGCCAGATATTTTGGAAATAAGTTATTACTGACATTTAGCTGAGTTTTACAGTGATCAATAATATTTGTGTTGTGGGTAAATATTTGGTCTTGTAGTGTTGTGGAGAGGGGATAGGACTTCTGATTTCATTTAATCCCCTAAAAGGCAACAGCAGCCCAGGGCACAGATTGACAGTTCCATCTCTGGAGTGCTTGTATTTTATATTTTGTTTCTGTTCTACAGAGACATTAGGCTAATGAGATCCTGATCCATGGCAGTAACTTGTTCATCACCAGGGGCTCCATAACGGTGAATCCATCCAGGACGACAGCATATTGATTGTTCCAAAAGGAACCAATACCAGGTTATTGATGCAAAGCCAAGGTAATTCAAGGAAGGAAAAATGATTCCTCTTAAACATAAATGCTATTCGTTCTTGTTTCAATACAATATAAATGGTGCCAACTCTATTTATGTATTTATTTATATATGTGTTTGTGGCTGGGATGAACTTAATATAAAATGTGTATAAAATGTGTGAACTATTGTGAATGGGAACTGTGGCTGTGATCTGATTGAAACTAAGACAGAGGTGGAACGACCATATTCAAAATGGCCTTAGGAGTTTGTGGATCTGTCACCAAAAATATCCATCCAGGACCTTGTCCTGATTTTAAGATTCAGACAAATAGCTCTTAGTACCTCAACTTATACTGCAGTCTAAAATAGCGCATGAGGTGTTGCTAAACAAACCCTGTTCTCTCAAATCCAAATGAAGTGTGGCTTTATAAAAGCATAAGGGGATATTATTTTAGGAATATAAATTACTATTCAAACACAGTGTTTGAGACCAGTTTCAGTGAAGGGTCTCGCTGCTGTCCTCTTTGTCTGTCTGCTTCAGCTGGTGTGAGGGTCGGCCCGGTGTCAAGTTGTACACAGAGCTGAGACCCATGCCATTTAAACCAGAACCGATCCATATTCAGGGTCAATTTCATGTCCTGGAACCAGGACCAGATCTGACCTGATCTGGAACTGGTCCTTGGTCAGTTGTGGGAATTGGTAGCTTTGAAGATCTCTTTTATGAAATAAACACAAAACTCACAAATTCCCAAATTAAGTACATTCCCAAACTGTTTAGTGAATGTATGTTGAATGGTGAAAACGATGACTATTAACCTTTAAATCTTAAGTCATATTTAACACAGCCAAAGTTCTTTCAAGCCAGAAGGTGTTTTTGTAGTTTTTGTACATGATGAAGGTGCTGTATCTTGTGTTCTATCTGTTCTATTTTCGTATTCCTATCTATATCTATATGTTCTTTGTTGCTGAAATGACCCGGTTTCCCCAAGGGGATCATTTAAGCTTTATGTGATATTATCTTACCAGGGGTCGTGGAACTAGATCAGCACACAAGACCAAAAAGTTTGCTATATTTAAGTAGAAAAATGGTTATTTAAATCAGTGCAGAAAACTCCTTTGGGTCAGACATCTTTAAATAGAGAGAGAGAGAGAGAATCCTGACAGCAGTGAAACAACAGAGCGCAGGGTATGAAATTACGAGCCCACAGTTGCGCATCCTCAATTACACTCTTTAAACACATCTAGGGGAAATGTCTGTGTACAAAAACATTTCTGAATCAGACTCACAACACCGTGCGGAAGGAAAAGGCTTAACTCACCCAAAATGGCGACCACTTCATCATCCTGAATAACCTCCAGCGATCCAGAAACCACGAAACAAAGGCTATCCACGCTCTCCCCTGCGTGGTAGATCAGGTCACCGGGGGCGCAGTGGATGGTCTGGAACTCCATGGCCAGCGCTCTGAGGCACCCGTCGCTCGCTAATCGGAAAGCCGGGTGCTCTTTAAAAACCTTCCGGTTGAGATGAACGCAAATATCCGCTCTCATGTCTTTGGGGCATATCTGCAACACCTGGAGAGAACAGGGACGGGGGGGGGGTTATTATATGGAAGGGAGTGAAGAAATATAACAACATTTCCCAGTATCGCTTTTCGAGTGGCACTTCAAACATCTAAGACTGTGTGTTTGTTTATATACCTGAGGTTTTAGTTTAGGCCGATGAGAATTATACATGAGATCAAAGATAATTGGTTAAAGCTGCTATGTGTGAAATTTCTGTTATTCTATGTTAAAAGGCTGTGTGCTATGCAAAGGTTCAGTGAGATATGATCTTCACAACAAATGTCTGCCGCTTCGGGTCGGCCAGCGTGTCGATATTCTCTCTTTTCTAAACCATGTTTACGCTGCTGGATGACAATAAACTCCTCCCAAGAACATGTTCACCTGTAGTGTGTGATGTTTTTGATGGACAGGTGAGAGGAGTGATGGAGAGGTGCTGCAGGGGAGGAGAAAAATCCAGCTTGTCTTGAACTGTTGTTGAACTGTGGCTTGTTGTAATTCCCCTTCGCCATCGGTAGAGTCAGAATATCACACATAGCAGCTTTAAATTGGCATTCCATAACATAATTATTAAGAACAATCAACATTCTTACATGGCAAAGTAAAGATCTACTGACAATGAATGTTCTTGTAGCAGAGAACAGACACGCACCTCGAACGGCATTGAAGTTAACGATTTGTTCATGAACTGTACATCTTAACTTGCTATAGATAGCTAAAGATTGGACAACATTGGTTATTAGACACTATGTTTTGTTTTACCAGGATATTCACTATTTTCAGTAGGACAGTATGAGAGTCAGTGAGAATGTTTTGAAAGAGCAATATTAGTTATTAGAGTACTCCTTTATTTGGTATCATGTTGTTAAAATGAAAATATGGGTTCAGAATGGCAATATGGGTTCATGTTCTGATTTGGGATGTTCACGATTTATACTATCATGAAATAAATCTCTTGAAAACAAATGAGATTCAAAACTCAAACAAATGAGAGTCCATAGTCAGCCTCCCGTCAACTTTGAATGAAGCTTTGAACGTGTGTTTCCGGCTCTGGGTTACATTTGCTCACAAATATTTATTGAAGAGATTGATTTTGATTCTGTTTCATGGTGGATTTTTACTTGAAGGTCAACGTCGGTCAGCCACTCTTCTGTTTTTGAAAAGTGTGGCAGCACATTGTTCAAATACACATTATCAACAGCATGCTAGCCTGTTGTAGAGCGCTACCTTTAAAGTGTATCTCTTTGAAGATGAATGTCAAGCAGAGAGGGATTAAATGCCATTTTTAGAACCTTTAGTATGGCCTGAAGCCACATGGCTAAATAATACATAACACAGTTACAACATGAAAGGACTAAAATAATAGACACACATTTTCCATATATTTATCCTGTGGAGGCAACAATTATCGAAATCGCTCCAGTGATTGTGTTCCATTCCTAATTCGAGGAATATCAATCTCAAAATTTGAGATTGGCTTTAAATTGGCCTCTTAATCCACCTGTCCATTTTGGAAAGGTCAATAATAAATGGAATAATCTTACAACCTATCAAATTGTCAATGAAAAAAACACTATACACAAACTGACATTATCTAGACGTTGGAGACAAATGAACAGCGTGACGTTCCAGTAGCAACTGAATGCAGTTAGGGGTAAGACACACAATATCAACGTGCTGAGGAAACTACCTGCAATCATGTTTAAATAGCCAACACAGACGGGACAGTGATGCATGCAAGTGAATGAATGTCTGGCTTACAGTTTGAGATACCTTTTCAGTATCTATACCCCGTGACATAGACCAGGTGGACGCAATGTAGTCCATAACCCGTTCGCTCAAGCCCTTGGGAACCTGGTAGAGCTTGAGGAAGTCCCGGACGCTGTTCAGCATCTCGTGGTAACGATTAGTGTTGGCATACATCTGCTGGAAGATGGTCGTCACGTTACCGAAGATGGTGGCGTAAAGTAGCGCTGGAGAAGAAGAAGAAGAAGAAGACAACGAAAAGAAAGTTTTCATTTTGGGAAACCCAAGAGGATGGTAACCATCATCAAACAGTCTGCGTTCGCCCTGGTAAGAAAGACCAAGCGCTGCCACATGGGAATTCTGTGCGCTATTGAAGTGTATGTGATAGAATATTAGATCACAATGTCACTGCACCCAATGAGAGTAAAGATCAAACAGGCTGTGAAGTTGAATGCTTGTTTTCATTCTAAAATTGCGTTGATTATTTCATTAGACTGGGCGACACATTAGGTTAATGGTAAATGTGTGTTTTACTACTAATCAGTTCATGAATTCAGTCCAGTCAAATCAGATGTGTCGTCAGTTAATGGCAGTGGCCCTGTAGCACAAGAGGTAGAGCAGGGCATATTTTAATAGTCGAAACTATTCTATTTTTGGACTTATCCAAAAATAACTTTTGTTGAAGCTGAAGAATAAAACCGATTTGTAACGTTCTGCATTGGATTTCATGCTATACAACTGATCGCAGCCCGCTGACCTGCCTTCCATGTATGTGATGGATATTTCTGTCTAACTGACTGGTCCAATAAGCTAATTTGTAAGAGTCACAGTGGCAGTCATGCAGTCTGTTGTAAACAGTGTGTGCTGAATGAATGTTTATTGATCTCTGCTGCTGGGTTTGAGATAATAAGACCTCCTCTGTCTCCTTGCAGCGTTGAAGATAAGTTGCTAGGAAGCAACATCCTTACTAGTTCTTACCATCATATGGAATCTTGAAGCTTGTTTGTTTGCAATTGTTTTAGGTAGACTTCCTCTCCAAACTTGGATCTGTGAGTTATTTTTTATTGAAAGAAGCGTTTTAGATTTTAGGTATTAAGAAGCTTCCAAGCTCAACGGACTGTGGAATTGGCTTTGCAGATGAAACCGGTCCAATGGATTGACGATTTCATGCAAGTTGTTCATTGTTGCACATGCCAGACTGCTTAGTTTCTGTTGATAACCCTAATTCACCCCGTGTAAAATCCATTAAAGTTACATACTATTCCTTCTATTTGCTATAGCCGTCCTTGAATTTCACTTAATTTCATTTTCAACTCCTCCAACTCAGCTTGACGTTTAACACAATAAGCGTTTAGAGCAAGAAAACACGAGAGTGGAAAATGAACAAAATCCTCAAAACCTAGTTTACACACCCTGAGAGTCTTGGTGGGCCGACAGGGAATAACTCTGGCTTTACTTGTCAGCTCCCAGGTGTGTTTACATTTGGTGAAGGTGAACCTATCCCTCCCTACGTAAACACCCCGACAATCCTACAATACGCCTTCGCTTAACTTTACCCGGTCGTATTAATAATAACGTCCAGGTATAGCGACGCGTATTCAAGGTGGTTGAACTGGAAGGCTGCAACAGCTGGATTATCTACGGATCAAAGACATCAGCTGTCTGCTCTGTATGTGTAGTGTTCTCCTGGCAATGAGGTCCTAATTAGCCCTGCTAGGGGGGACTGAGAGGAAACATGCCAAACGCACATTTCAATTATCCTCAAATGATGACGGCAACCTGTGTGTGTGAGTGTGCGTGCGTGTGTGTGTGTGTGTGTGAGTATATGTGTGTGTGTGTATATGTGTGTGTGTATGTGTGTGTGTGAGTGTATGTGTGTGTGTGTGTGTGTGTTTGTGTGTGTGTGTATGTGTGTCTGTGTGTATATGTGTATGTGTGTGTGTGTGTGTGTGTGTGTGTGTGTGTGTGTGTGTGTGTGTGTGTGTGTGTGTGTGTGTGTGTGTGTGTGTGTGTGTGTGTGTGTGTGTGTGAGTGTGTGTGTGTGTCTGTGTGTGTATGTGTGTGTGTGTGTCTGTGTGTGTGT
>OMKK01065333.1:0-22169 GCA_900302305.1 Polymixia japonica
CGTGTCAGGCGGAAGTAAACACAACAGCGACAACATGGCGGACCGCATAGATTATCTGCGAGCTTTCGTTCTGTTACTTCAGATATTTGTTTTTATCCAACAATCCAGCAGCAGACCACTGCACATTCTTTTTCTCTTTCTCCATTTTGTTTGTTGTTGTTGTCCTTCCTTCCTGCTCGTTGTCACAGCCTAGCATAAGACACGCCCACTGATGATGTCACGGTTCCCAAGAAAAACCTACTATTTTTCGGTTCCGAACCCGAACCAACTTTTCAGGTTCCGAACCAATTATTTTTTCGGTCTGAACGCGCCGGCCGGTTCAAATTTTGGTTCGGGAACCAGAACCGGCACGGAGCCCTGCCGGTGTGAAAGCCCTATCCGAGACTCGAAGCGAGAGGCGGAAATCCTGCTTCAACCACGGAGCGTCGGGAACTACCGAAAAATGGCTTCAACTTGTCTACCGAAAAATGGCTTCAACCTGTCTACCGAAAAATGGCTTCAACTTGTCTACCGAAAAATGGCTTCAACTTGTCTACCGAAAAATGGCTTCAACTTGTCTACCGAAAAATGGCTTCAACTTGTCTACCGAAAAATGGCTTCAACTTGTCTACCGAAAAAGTGGGTTCAACTTGTCTACCGAAAAATGGCTTCAACTTGTCTACCGAAAAAGTGGCTACCGGAGAAGTGGTTCCCGGAGAAGTGGTTCCCGAAGAAATGGTTCCCGCAGAACAGTGCTTAAAGTCAGAGGCAAGGCCGGCTCCCTGGAGGTTGTGTTGCAGGGAAAGAGAAAACTTTCCGCGAAGACGCTAATTCCTGTCGAAGTGCCTATTGTCTGCTGACTAATCAAAATGAAGCAGAACACTGCCTCAGCCAATGAAGAAGCAGTTCTGGGTGAGAGGAAACGCCCACGTGTGCAGCCCGAGGGGAAGAACGCCCTTTTTGTTAAAGGAAACAAGACTCTTCTCTCAGACATCCTATTTGACTTCAAATTTATTCTCAGTAAAACCCACGAGAAAGATTTACTTACACAGAGAGAGTACAATAACCTGGTTCAGATGACAACCCAAGACCTTCTGGACCTTTTGCTGAATAAAGGAGAGGGTAGCTGTGAGAGCTTTGTGCGTCTCCTCCAACTAAGAGATGTGACGGAAACCTTCCCCAGACTCTGTGACATACCCTGGGATCAGCTGGACAGAACCACCCATCCAGAACCAGAACCACACCCTGTGTCTGTCTCTCTGTCTGCTCAGGTGAATATCTTAAACGGTGTCAAACTTTTGGAGCGGGGGGTGACCTGCCCTAAATCCCACACCCTGAAGAGAAGGAGAGCAGCCACAGTCCATTGTGGGGAATGTAATATTAGGTACAAATCTGAAGCCATGAGAAGGATCTTGAGTGGGAGGTTGTCGACTACATGCTCACAACAGCCACTGGAGGTCAAGGACTGCCACATCAGAAAGCTACTTGGAGACGAGCTGGTTGACAGTACAAAGACTATCACATTCCTGGAGAAGGACTTGTTAAAAATTGATAAGATCTATGTTACTTTTGACCAGGGTAATATCCTGTATGAAGTGATGAGAGGTTAGTCTGGATCCTGTTTAAAACAGTTCAAGGTTTAACTTCTGATTTATTTATTTTTTTACTTGGTGTAGGATACAGGATTACATTCTTGTGCAGGAAAATCGTTTATACTAGACTAGTGATTTATTATATTATATTTCTGTCTATCATGTGGCAACAAAGTCTGAATGTTTTATTTCTAAAGGCTTTTTTATTCTATATCCAGCTGGCCTGTGAATGGGAGTTATTGTTAAAGTTGTAAATATTTGCAAAATAAAACTGATTGATATAACAACAATATAACAAGTAGGATGTCGACATTCTCACAATCATCATGCATATACATGTTCCCTGTTCTTCAGTTAGTGTGTATTGTAATGGCTGCCTTCTTTTACAGTATATGAGTAGTCGGTTCCCTATGGGGGTCCGATTACGTCAGCTTGTTAAATAGGGTATTCGTGCATCATATATATTTTTTAAATGATCCGATTACACATTTGTGTGGAGAATCAATAAATAAATTGTATTTTTTTTTAGCAAATGACATTTGCGGAGAATAAATAAATAAATAAGTCAAAATCAAATAAATAAAATTGCACGTGTGTACGGAGTATGGAATCAACAAATAAATGCTGTTTTATCAAATGACACATCTCTCCCGTTTCCTATTATCACACAGTAGATCTGCACAGTATGATGCAGGCCAGAGACCTGAGGGCTAAGCCACCAAGCCAGGTTATTTATCATAGTGTTCATATCTTTCCATTAGACTGGAGAATGATTCACATCCTTCCTTTCCTTCTGACTCACCCCTCTCTCTGAGGCCTTGATTGTAATTTAAAACTCCACATAGAGTGTATATGAATGAACAACTGTCTATATTTACCTGCCATCATGCCAGTAGCAGCAGTTTGCAACATGCCTGGATGCGCCCATGTCCAAATTGCTGTAGAGGGCGTCGGTGCAGAAGGAACCAGAAGGGTAGGGGAGGGACGAGGAGGTAAAAGCAGGCAGAGGGTTGCTCTTCCACAATTGAAAGTCAAGTCTAGTTTTGCAAGAAGCCGCATCTCCTCGGGAGTTGTGCCCGTGTTAAGAACTTTTTTTTTTTAACATTTCAAAATTTGCAAACGTGCCGAGGAAGCGCTGTGTTTTTCGGTGACACCTATTAATTGCAAAGCCCTTTGGGGCAGATAGAATAAGCGGTAGTTTGTGCCATGTTGTAGTGCAGGAGTTTTTTTTTTTTATGAAGCCGACAATTAAAGGTAAGATTTTTTTTTTTTTAACATTTCACCACAAGGCATTACAAAATGTGTCTTCTTTTAGCTCTCCCTGAAAATGATTCCCTGACGTTTTCTGTCGTGTAAATTAACGTATTCTGATCTAACCCCAGTGGAAACCCATTTTTGATCATGCACAACGGCTACAACGTTATATGTCTTTACAGTTCAGTAATTGATAATTGGGGAAATGCATTGTCTGTTTGGCCACAATTGCGCTTGGCAACAGAAGGCTGTACCTGTATCGCGACAACTTGCGCTTGATCTCCCATAATAGAGAGCTCAGGAAAAGCTTTGCTGCACGAATTGGTTGGACCCGTGGACGACGCATTGAAACAGTCATTGAATCAGAAATGTATTCATAGTTGCCTTAATGATAGAAACCCCCAGGCGCTTCAGCGTTAAAATGAAGTGTCGACCAGCACCCATCAACAGGCTCATTAAACATTAAGCTTACAGTTGAGGATAGGCGATTTAAAGGAGCTTGGATGCGGCCCTTTGTTTGGGTTGGCATGGCTTGTGAATGGAGCCTTGTCGCCTGTCAGTGTCAGAAGAGATGATGGAGCATCGTGGTCACTGTTGTTCTAGTCGGGGTTACCTGAAGGTCTCCTCCACGCTCAAATATTTGATTGTTGATTCAACATTTCTTCCTGTCTCTTGAAAGCACAGGGTTTCCTTTTCTCGCTTGTCAAACTGCAGGGTTATCATCATTTACTTCACCTTCTTTGGACCTGGAACCGAGAAAGAAAACAGTGGTCTTATCGTGTGTGTGTGTGTGTGTGTGTGTGTGTGTGTGTGTGTGGTTCTCAGTTTCAACTTTACCTCAAATGTCTTCAAGTGGATGCATGGTACCACATTAATTATTTAGTGTGAGGAGAAATATAAGAAATGGTCTGTTACTTCCAAAAAGTATGAAGAGCAGAGCTAAAGTCAGTTTGATAGAAGTTCTAAATCTCAATTTAAGGAAAAGTGTAAATGGTTAAGTTTTTAATTGGCAGGCCAGCTCATTAGTTTGTACCTCCTGTGACCTCTGGAGGTAATTGGTGTTATGAGCACTTGCGGTCCCTTGTGAGCCAACCATGGTGCCTAGTTATGCAAGAATCTCCCAAAACGCTCACAGTATTAACATGATAGAAAATGCCTTCTTTGATGTTTTACCTCTATTTGAATTGGGTGACGTAGGGATAGACTGGGACTAAAAACAGCTCACACTAATTTTCTTGAGGTGAAGGGGCATAATTGATTTTGGACAAAACACTTGGGACATATAAACAGATGTGGGACATATAAACACCTTTGATCCAAACGTGTCATTTTTTTTGTATTTTCTATGGCTTTTCCCCATTTTGAAAACGACACCTCTAAAAGCATAGGTCATGTTTCCTCTGTTTCTTTGGATAACAAGCCACAAATACTACACAGATGTATTTGATTGTTGTTGTCTGGTGGGATTACGTGTGAAATCTTTCGTCACAGACACCATCCCTAGGTTGAGCATGAGTATTTTTGGATGTTCCCTGCCATTATGATTTCTGTTTTTGTCAGTTACTAGAAACCCCCTCCAGCCTGAGCTCTAATTCATTGTCAACAGTGGTGTGTTAAGCAGAGATCTTTAATATTTATTACTCACTGTAAAATATAAGATCATTTAAGCTCCAGTGTGAAAATGACCTTGGTGATGGTTAAATGGGTGTTTTCTGCAGTAACAGCCCTAATGGGAAGGGAAATAGGCTAGGTGCTATTCTAATTGTCTAACTGTCGCTTTAAATGAAATCAGCACTTTAATTTTTCATTTCTCTTAATTAAACTTTCTATATCTTCTTTACTTGGTGGTTTTTAGTTACAATTTGTTAAAATGGGTGTATTATTGTAAATATCAGTACTTCAATGGGTCTCTCATTGTACTGTACAACCTGGGGTCATTGAACCACACTGGTTGGGCATTTTCTAGGAATCAGTTAAACATGGCCACTCTGGGCACAATTAACAGTGGAGCAGAGGAGCCTGGGTATTAGTGGGGGGGAACAAGAAAGCTTAGCTGGAGTTTACACAGGGAACAGATGGTGCCAAGAAGAGTTGTGTACAGAATCTGGACTGTCGCTCAACACAAGCTGGCTTTGGGGAAAAGAAGTATCACTAAGAGCACGAGAGTCACTCTGCCTTTAACAAGGGAATGAACAGTGCCTGAATTTCTGGAGACACATTGGCTCTGCAACAGTTCTATCTGCGCGACATCACTGAGATTTCAGTATGTATAACATTAAAATGTAAAAGTATTACAACACTATAGTTAGTATTTGTAGCTATAAGATACATACCACGCCTACGTGTACAGGTTCAAACCGTTTTTTGAGTTGCGTAGTTCATATCAGTACACACAGGGCTAGTAGTGCTTGTTACAGGTCTTCAGTGCGTTCACAAAGCATCAAGTCGTCTCCATGGAGACATGTCTGACACCAGTTAAGTAATGGCATGGTGATGTAACCTGCCATGGCATGTGAGAGCCATGTGTTGTGGTGGTCTTGATGTTATGGAATATCCCGGTCTGGAAACATAGGATTGCGACTGGGTGCATTTGTTAGGAAATTGAGTGGACTCCTATTACACACCACAAAATGTGGTGGACATCTATGGTTTAAAGGAGAACCACACACGAAAATCACTTTTATTTTGGTGGAAAACCGATGTGTTTAAGTTAATGGTACTCGTGCTAAATATTGATTCTGTTCCAAATCTTGACACTTCTGTGTAAAAGTGTTGTTTCATACAAAATCAGTAGAGACTTCCATCTATGGGTTGAAAGCATGTTATTGCAGTTTAAGCTTGTGATTGGCTGATCTTGGTTACAGATGCAAGCCTCACTGTGCTGAAGGATTTGGTTATGCCTACATTCAAAAACTCAATCTCCACACGTCAGATTGTGGGGATGAGTCATTGTGCGAGAGAGCTGAGGGCAATCGCTGAGCAATATTGTAAAAAGTCCGTGATTGCAGAGGGGTAAAAATGAGCAGGTTGGGCTAAGTCACTCTCTATCACTAGCTCAGCCCCCAAGACTGGGTTGGACAATCTGGGTGCGTTCTTACCCTTTAACAGCATGTACAAAATGACAGATGTCCATCCCGCCCAGAGAAGACCTTAAGTCTTTGTTATTACCAGGTCAGTTCAATTATTCAACCACCAGTGATGTATAAGGCTTAATGTCAGACAGTTGTGTAACATTGAACTTATTCTGAATGATGTAGCTCTTCACTGTTTAGTTTAGATCTCTGGGCTTGTGTTGGCTCTCTAATCACGTGGTACTGCATGTCAGCAGTTCAAAGGGCTTAGTGTAATTTTAATAATGATGACTTCTGAAGGGCAGACCAGACTCTTAATCCCATGGTCTTGAAATAAGAACTTGGCTGTGCTATTATTGTATACCATGCAGTTGGTTCTTGTTATCAATTGCCTAATGTGTCCAGGATATATGTGCTTGTGCTTGTGTGTGTGTCTATGTGAGTTGTGTTAATGTTGAGTGTTGTGCTGGTTATGAGTTCTGCTGTCCATGTGATGTTCTACTTGGGAGTTTAGGCGTTTCTCCCTGTCTCTGTATTGTTGGGGCCTGTATTGTTTTCTGTTGTAAACCTGTTTTCTGTCAGCATTTGTGTGCTGCGCCGTCTGGCTTTTGTTCTTATTACTCAGTTTCTTGGCTCTGTTCAGACTTGTAAAGAAAAGACGAATTATTCTCTCATCACGTAGCTAATTGTGTCTCTGAGAGGAGAATATAGGCTACTTATACCCACACGTAGCCAGACCTTGGTGCCCTAAGTGGAAGAAATTAATTGATGCTAATTGCATTGTTTTGTTTTTTCCCGTTAAAAAGCATTATTATTAGCCTGCGATACTGTAGATGGTATAGTGCAGAAAACGTCTTGAGTTATCTCATTGGGCATCTGGCCCAATGAGCAGAAATTAAGTTAAAGGGGGAAAATGAAATTATTGTTTCATTTCGTATCATCTGACTCATGCTTGCGAGCAACTCAGTATGCAAGTCAACATAATATTAAGAAGTTCTTGTTTCTATATCTGGGCTGTGTTATGAAATTAGCACTAGATTTAATTTGAATGTTATAGTTTTGGTATGTGCTTGGAATGTGGTATATTTCAAGCAATGTAGCTTGTTTTGCTGCGCACATTGTTGTCTTCTGTAATTTTATATGACCTTTTATAACATTTATTTACATGTTGTCTATTACATTATAGTAAAGTATCAGATAGAGTGAAAGGTTTTGTAAACTGAGAAATGCCATTGATCTCTCAGTTCTACTTTGTTTAGAACAAAAGCTATTATAGGTATATTATATAATATTTAGGAACACGTAATTGGCAGTTGGTAATGTTTATCCAGTGATGTCCTCACAGGGTTCTGGGTGTGCCAGCCCACCAGCGGTAGCATGCCCTCTTTTCATACGTTATGCTTCAGGTTGTTCCAATCTTTTGTGTTCTCGGTTTCTTTGCCAGGAGCGTCAGGGACGGGAGGGGCAGGTCCTTATTAGCCGTGGCGCAACTAGGATAAGCATCCAGTCCACTTTCCCTTAGAATGGGTGATATTGGTTAAAACGCACACAGTTTCAATTATTTAAAGTAATGCAATTTATGGATTTATCTATTCATGACACTGTTGAATGTCAACTCATTCAAATTCTAGAAGGGCACTGCTGGGTGCTGAGATGACAGACTAGAGTACCACAAGTCAAGCCTATACTTGGAAAGTAGCCCAGTATTTAGCCCTGGGAAGTTGGCAAACATTAATACAAGATAGGAGCTCCCCTGGGCACCACAAGTACAGATACAGGTAGGAGAAACATTATTGATACTGTAATATGCAGGTCACTGCACGAGCAGAATCATTTATATTCTTCTCTTGAATCAACCTGAACTGTGACTATCAAAAAGTGAGTCTACGCACTGAACCCAAGCTATGAATCTCTTTTGTAAGTACTGGAAAAACTGAATGTCGTCGGGGATCGAGGAGCAGGGCAAAGTCTTGAATTCAGCCACAAACGAGCCAGGAGGACTAGGGTTGCAATATCAAGGGCCATTGTCTAAGTTCTCACTGAGAAGAGACTCCTGGGGTCACCTCCGACACTGGGGCTTGGGAGAAGATGGAGCAGCCCTGCAAGATGGTGAACCATGATAAAAAGCCCATTTTTAACTCTAAATGACTGAAATCTCCTGGGGACTACTTAAAGAGATCATATAATACACTGGGGCCATGTAGAGGTTTCATACAGGAACTAATGTGATGTTTTGGGGCAGAACTACATTAGGGCATGCTCCAAAGTGCTCATAAGGAAATGGTAAAAACCTAATAGCAATGAGAATTTATAGTGACTGTGTTTTATTGACAGGGCAGCAAGAAGGAAGTTTTATTCCAACCAATCACTACACTAATTAGTTCCCTCCTCTCTAATTGAAGTTGCGCTACTTAGTGAAATCACCTGGGGTGGTGGTTGGTTGGAATGAAAAAAAACTGCGTTGACATGGCATTCCATTCACTTTATTCACACAGTGGCCATATTTGCTTTGCCTAGAAGGTTGTTTGCAACATCAAAGAATTAAGGCTTACAGTGACAATGTGAACTTAACAATGGCATACAAAAACCTCTAAACCCTTTAACATTGAAGCATCATTGTTTGTTCTCCAAGTGTTGTTGAACTCTTTGATTACCTTTAGATCCAACTTAAAGGAGAAGTTCACTTATAAAAGTCACTTCCTCACCCCCCCCATGTCAGTTGAATCCCAATTGAAGTTTTTAAATCCACATAATATTGACACCGTTAGAAACGATTCAATGGCTGCAAACTAAGAATTGGGCCACATAGCAGTCTAGCTGCTACACTGTCAATATTATGTGGATTTAAAAACTTCAATTGGGATTCGACTGACATGGAGGATGAGGAAACAACGTAACGTTTAAAGTGACTTTTATAAAGTGAACTTCTCCTTTTTAAAACCATGAATTTTTAATACAAGCCCTCCTCCTACAATAGGTGTGTTCGTTACTGTCTGCTCGGGTGACCCCTGCACTGCAACTTTACTACACTGGCTGTGTTTACATGCACACAGTATCCCATTAATATTCGGGATTACTTCAGTATTCCATTTATTTAGTCACATGTAAATACCACATCCCATTTACAGTAACAATAAGAGAGCTCCCATGCCCACTGCCCCTAAACCCAAAGTACACTGATAGACTGTATACAACTTCCCTCCATGCTTATGTGATAAAACATGTTTCAGGCATATCCGTCAACAATCAGGAGGACTGATCTCAGATCTGATAAGGGAGGGAATCACCGGTATGGAACAAATACATCGGCAGTCAAGAGTCCAGACAAATATTCAGCTCTTGTGTCTAACGTTTATGACTATATAAGGTTAATAAGTCCTTCATCTGCAAGTAAGGTTTGATGGGTTTCCATGTTTACTCTGAAACATTTTATTGCCGACATAATAAAACGAGAACAGTCACTTACAGGCACTTATAAGCTCTCTATTTTCTTGTACAACACTGCAAATGCTCAAGCTTTGGGTAGAAAACCTGCTGCCGCCTTTTGTTTATTTATAGAGTTGATGAAGGGATAGAGGGATTAGTGCTAATATTGTGTAATTAGAGTTGGCTTATTAGACTTAATACAAGGGATGCTGAGGATTTCTGCAAAAAGACATGATTACTACACAACTCAAAGCCCTCTAAATGTCATAAGCAATTTTACTTACCAGGAAGACTGATCAATGTTTAGTACTGTGACATGAAGCCGTGACTTTAGTTTTAAACTATAAGATAAGCCTCCACAAGTGCCGTCAGAATAGATGACATAATGGGTCCAGAGTTCTTCACGTGAAACCGTGACGGGCTGTTTTCCAGCAAATTTAGCTTGAGAAATTTTGAAAGGAAAGTTTGTCCAGAGCTAATTCCCATTTCCACTTGTACCCCCTTTCCCTCCATGGTTATCTCCATTGCCAAGAAAACACCCACATCTGTGACATTATACTTACTCATAGGCTTATTTATCAATTTAATTCAATAGCAGTTAGAGGCTGGCTGTCAAACTAATGACAGCCCACCTTTCATGCCATCACATGTTGAGCAATAAAGTTAAACATGTAAAGATAAATGTTAGTAAATGGGTTCCTACCTCATTGACGGTACAAAAACAACAGCAGTCAGAAATCAGGAGGACTGGTCTTAGATGTGATAGAATCTGATATAAGATCTAAGGCCTCATATCGCTGTTATACAGTGCAGCAAAACACAAGGCAAGGGGAAGAGAAGTAAGGCTTTCTTTCAAAGGTTGATTCCACTTCAAAAAGCGCGAACGGCCCTCATTTATCAAGCTATCATTAAAAAGAGCACAGAATCTACTATGGAAATGGTCCAACATGATTGATTTTTGCTGTTTTTGAGTTGATACATGCATTCTGGTGTTGCACTATGGCTTCCCACAATGAATCAAGTCTAAAAATGTCCATTTAAATAACTCACAAGTATTTGGGGCAGACAAAAATTTGCAGACAAAAATGTGCAAAATGTCTGATTTAAGAAACTTTCTTAAGTTACCAAAATGAATGCAAATTACATCATAGATAATCATAAACTATATGACCTTAGACTGAGTCATAATGCTCCGACGGGTCTTACACCTGCATTACCCATATCTAATCTTTTATATCTAAAGATATAAAAATGCTCACATACTTGGTTGTGAGAAGTCCTATCCATACCATACATATTCACATTTACCAGACATGTATCTATAGGTCCATGTATTAAGACACACAAGCAAACACACAAACCTGAATTTGACCGGTTTTGAATTTTTGAGCGATAGGAATACGTGTGTATTCAGATTATCATTCAAGAATTTTCTTTGGGCTGTGCAAAACAACAATTTAACATATATTATTTTCTCATTCTTTAGAATAAAACAGAACTGTATTTTAAGAAAAACAATATATATATATATAAAAACATTGTGTAACAATTTCCTTCAGTAGTGCAAACAACACTGGTAATCATTTTCCCATTCCCTTCTGTATTTCTGTAATCTTTTGTTTGCTGGTGGACTACGCTCGTAGTTTGACATTTTTTTTAAATCTCGCGCCGCTGTCAGGCGTATCATAGCAACGCTGTCAGCGTGACTCACGACCAATGAGAAGCGCGTTCTCCGTTTGGGTAGTGGAACATAACATGACAGACAGGCTGAGGGACGACAGAGCAGAAGGATTTCTTAATAGTCTAACCTGTAATATTTCTCTCCCATAGATTTGTACTCAATTCTTAAAAATACGTAACGAAGCGCATCCCGTATCCGTTCAATACGGAACACGTCTTTTAGTTTCCATATTGATTCCATATTTTACAGGACGGTTGGCAACCCTAGGTTGATGGGTCGCAGAGGTTACCACCAAGAGGATTCCGTGTTTGACTTGACTTTGTCTTAAAAGTTTTCCGATCAAACGTCAAAGATTGATCTCGAAGCTATGAGAAAAATGGAATTGATAAATACTGACATTTGAAATACTGCACTCACAAGATCAGATTTGATTTTATGACAGTTTGATAAATGAGGGCCATTGTGTGTTCCCCCCCACCTCCACATCTATGCGTCATCCTCTTCTGTCTCTGGCGCTTAACCGTCAGTGTCCTGACAACAGTCCCTGGCCTGTCGACAGCCTCTGACCACCACCACCCGAATTGTAGCCGCAAGTCTGTGGTCGTCGTCACATACAGTTGACTGACGTATCACAAATGAATGTGATTTGAATGTTCAAAATGCAACGAAACCCTTAAAAGGTTCACTGTGTTTCTACTTGGCATGCGCCCTCTTGGTCGCAATGAAGGCCATTGCCTAACGTGAAGATTGAAAAAAATGTACTATTGTTAGGCAACGGCTCAGGAACAGCCTTGGTTTTCAACTCAATTTTTATAAACTGCACCGTCAAATGCAGCCCAGTCCAAGGACCTTCCTGCTCTCTACCAATGATTAAGCATTTTCGAGGACAAATACTGACCTTCCAAGGCCTGGAATGCAAAAAGATGTACATGTGAAGATTAACTAACTTGCATTAGCGTGTCACTTATCCCTCCGGAACAGACTCATTCATCCTTCCCCTCCCCCGTTTTTAACCTTCAGTGACATAACCCTTTGAGTTCTTCCTGGAAATCCTGCCCTAGACATGGGAAGACCTGTCTCTTGACTGAGTTAGGACGTCTGAAGAGTTATTGCCATCATTGCTTTGATCTGAAACCATGGTGAGGTGCTTTTGTAGAAAGTACAGGCTGATTGTGGTTTCTTTTGAATCCAGCAGACTATAATGCTGTCTCTACCTGAAAGCTAGCCTAGAAACTACTCCCCCCCTCCATCCTGCACCTAATGTGTCATTAATTAGAGGCTTAAGCTTGTCAATCCTAGAAACGACAACAGTAGCAAATCCAGAGCTGCAGTAACCTCCTCCTGATGTCTGTGTGGGCGGAGCCAGAGCAATCAATCAGACATGTGCCAGAAGGGAGGATTCTGAGCTCGGAGAGGGCTGAACTCGTGTATGCAGAAACAACACTGGAGTACAATGTTAACCTAAGGACAGTAGTTGGGGCTTTTTGAGCTATTTCTGGTGTCTTTTACCTCCGTTTTTCCTCCATTGCTGCATAATACACTCCTTTTCTGTAGACCTTGGCAAATCAAGGTAGGTTGTTTACTATTTATTTGCTATCGATTGTTTTGTAGTGTCTGAAAGGGTTCAAGGGTTAGTGCAACTCATCTTATTGATTGTGACTATCTTTTCTAACAATGCTTTAGAATAGTCATTGTTTTAGCATGCGTAGAAAAAAGAACTCTGTCTAGATCCTCGTAAAACTACTCATACACTTTGAAAAAGCACGTCCAAGTCATAGAAACTGTTCCTAAAAAAAAAAAAAAATAGACTCCTCATTTCTTTAGAAGTCATCAACTTTGTAATTTCCCATAAGACTACAGGGGACTAGAGACTATGCTGATTAATCTAGCGAGTCAAGCTCTCGCACATCATGAGAACCCTCCCTGCCTCCAAGTCTGAAGGCAGCTGAGTGGACCAGGTGTCCGGGCTTGACCCACTCCGCTGAGAAAACAGGCCCTGACTGTGGGAGGGACACTGCTGTGGGAAAGTGGATCAGGCTGTTATAAATTTAGCATATGGGATTCTCAGACGGACGGAGTTCATTAGAGATAAGTACAGGGCATTATATTTTTACAATCCAATTCCCACTTAGCTTGCATTTTAAAAAAACAGGTGCGTTATTTCAATTTCGTATTCTGTTCATGAAGGGATTTGCCCTCAATCATCTGTTGCTCTCTTTACATTGTGATCTGATTACAAATGACCTCTTTTCAGAGTAAACTTTCATGCCTCTCTTAAGTAACACTCGGTGGGAACAAGCAGTGAATTTCAAACTATCCCATACAGCCTGATACCAGGCCAGCAGGGATGTTATGTTCTTGAAAGTGTGTATTTTTAGGCCAGTGAATGTGTATGGCACCTTTCCAAGATCACTGCTTTTAGGATGCTGAAAGCTCTTCCAGAAATGGCCCATCTTTCTTGGAAGGAAGGATAAGGTCACGTAAAGGGAAGTCTATCAAGTTTGTTTACAAAGCAAAATCAAAACTGTCTTCACAACAGATACTTTATATTTTCTAGTCTCCATCTGGATCCTTCCTAATAATATTTGACTCCGTAAGATGCTGAGCGCGTCGGACATCAAAGATGTAGTGTGTGTGTGCAGTACAGCCTTGATGGTAAAGGTACAACTCGAGGTTTCACCATAAAAGGTTTCTATGGCCGTTTCAATCACGTCTTCCAGGACATGAAATGGTCTTCCTAGTCTATTAACAATCCAAGTATTTAAAGAACAAACGAATGTGATTCTGTTCCTACTGCTTTTAGAGGCTCTTCCTTCTCCGTCACAAATCCATTCAAAATCGTATACTTGTCCACTGTGGGGCAGTTTAGTCCAGAATAATATTCCTAAACATACATTTTATATTGCTGAACAATTTTCCCCATAACTACATCGGCAAAGAGAAAATGACGTCATCATATGGAAGGAGAAAGGTAATTAGCAACACACTGGGAGTATGATTATTCCAGTAAGAGGAGTGGGCACTGGACAGATGAATAAGCTCTTGCGGAACACAATATGATGACAGGTTTCATTGTAAATTGTCTAAATGGGCCCTCTGAGTGCACAACCAGCTCCAGCTATTAAACTACACAGTATGAGTAAGGAGAAGCCCTATCCTATTTTTCTGTTATGTAGGTTGGTTATCAGTACAGGTGTTGGACTGTGATTAAACTATCAGCAGGGGCATTAAAGTGGAATTGCTGAAGTCGATGCTTCACGGTTGCGGTGGGGTTATTTTTCTGATTTATAGTAAGTGTTTTTTTTTAATGCACTTTAAACAACAATCACTTAAACCTGCAACGGGGAACTTTTACATATAAATGACCGTCCGTTACTTTCAAGCCCCTTGCCAAACGAGTTCACACAAGGCTGATTAAGCCTATCACCGCCAGGTAAATCTCTCTGTATTTCACAGTGCCGGAGTCTTTAAATCTGGTGTCTGGTGCGACTTTCCTGCTGCAATATGTCACTATATCACAGTGCCAGAATTGCAAACATTGTGCAAACGCTGCCCCAGTAAATACTTTAAACTCTAGTCTGGCTTTGACTAATAAAGTTGCAGCATTGTCTTTTCTTGGGTATGTGCAATGATTGCATCTCTCCTTTTAGCTCCAGTACACCAGTACAGAAGGACATCACTGCTGACCCTATTAGTTTAGGACCAAGATGCCAAAACGCTGTAGATGTGATTCGTAATAGCAATGGCATTGGCTTTGATTTTAGCAACACAATCAGTTAAGTCTGTTTAGCACCATGTAACAATCTCTACCAGCATTTTGTCTGTTGAGGGAAACAAGCCAGCTAATGAACAGTTCCTTCCTTGTTACCATTGACGGCACGATTGTACGGAAGATCAAGACAATGCGATAATAGGTGGTAAAATCTGTAGTGTGCTATGATTTGAAATTAAGCTTGTGTAAAACGTGCTATCAGCAACGATTCTTATGACTGATGTAGCCTACTGATCTGAGAGATGGGATTTGTGTGTGTAGTTAAAAGTACGACTTAATTAGCATCTGAAAGTCCTTGAATCACCCCACCTTCCACAAACACACATTCCATACTGACCATACTGTCATTTGTGTGACGCTGTAGCTACACTTAGACTTACAACTAGTTCACTGCTAGGGGTGGAAACTATAATGCTTCCTAACAGAAGACCTAAATGTTGCTGGAGGATCCTCTAGCTTTGTCTTGTCCACTAAGTTAGCCATATGTTTTTAGTTTTGTTCCCATTCCTTGTGTCTCCTTTCACGATAACGTGATGAGTTCTGTTAGTTTAAATGTAGAAATGAAAAGACCAGGTGTTCCATCAAGTGTTTTCCCCACACAGACTTAGCTTTAGTAGGCTAATAGGCTAATAGTAGGCTACCTAATGCAGTGTGCTTTTGTTGCTTTAGATGCTTTTGTACAAAATAACAGCACATAACTGGTAATAGTTTTCCTAAAGAATTTATAAAACCGAACTTTATTCATTACAAAGTGCGACCTGAACCGAGCAAGGTGTACCAAACAGTTGGGTTTTACCTAACTGTAGGATTTACCGTTCTACCCCTATCCACCACAAGTAATTGCTAATGGTGCTTGTGGTCTCAACAACAGTAGTTTAATGGGCGTACTCTGGCTTTCTAGGCTCACTGTATCTATACCCAAGTATCTTTCTTTCATATGCCTCATCTACCGTTTCTTCCCATGGCACAGCTAAGTATTGGACCGTAAGCTGAGCTGTTAGCTAAGTATTGGACTGTAATACTAGGTCCTGTCCAGCAGGTCAGGCTGGTGCTGACTAACTCTGGCAGGACTGTACATTGCTGGCCAAGGTCTGCAATACTGAGCTTTCCCAGACTGCCCTAACTTGTTCCTGCTCATGAAATGTTTTTTTTTCTTGTTCACCTACAGATATAAAGCCAATTTGATGCGTAGGGTTCTTTCTCCTAAAAATAAATGTATTTTACTCAAGATTACTGCTGCCAGGGACTTCAGTACTTGTTATGCCACGTGTTTATGCATCATCACTGGGCAAGACTTGAACGCTGGCAGGATATGCCTGAGCGTTACTGTTTCTGATCACAGAAAAATAAAGAATTCTAATTTCTTTCATTTCTCTGTTGGTCTCAACAACAATAGGCTAGAGGAAGGGCTGATCCATTTGTCTTGAAAATGGTTAGCTCAGCAGTTCAGAAACCAAAGTGCACCAATAGTCACATCCCAATGGGACGTCTGACCCTGCTGGCTTTGGCTGGATTGGCCCACTCAGCTGAAATCAAAGCACTGGAAATATTGGAATCTATTATGTATTATTAAAATTGATATTTGTATGAATAGTATTTATGTTCTGAAGGCAGATAGAAGACAAGACAAGAAGATATAGTGTAAATAAAATTGATTCAATAGCTTAGAGACACTAGATAAAGTTGTGATATGCCATAGGATATAGATTCTCCAGTGAGTTGCACTGGCAATCATTTATTACTGTAGTGTACATGATCTTTATTTTACAATTGCATCTAAAAGACAAAGCTGGGAGATGCTGTAGAGCAAATTTTGATATGCCATTGGATTCAGATCTTCCATTGAATTGCGTTCTCACGCATGGAAACACTTGTGCACAGGATTATAGTCGGGCGTTAATTAGTTTCCAATTGCATGTACTGTTGCAGTCCAGTGGCAGTGGTTGTAGTAATCAATAGCAGTGCTATGTTAAAAGATATGGATTAGGCTCAGATACACCCAAGGGGTGTTAATACTGTCAGTTTTACTGAGTCACATCTTGAAATGGCTGCAATAGGCCCCATGTCTATGAAATTTACGGTTTGACATGATTACACTACTGGATATTGTCATTTTTTTTGCATTTGTTGAGGCATCACTCTTTCACCTTCTAGTTTGCATTTTTATTACATTTAGTTGTATCAGTTTTCAAAGGCTACCAGTTCTTTCAATCTTATGGGCTTTTATTGCATAACCAGATGCTCTTTGAGTGTCCTTACTTTCAGTATGTAGGTTAGTACATCAACCACCAGAAATAAATGAGTAGCCAATCACAGCAATGTTCCATTGGCCTAGATCCTCCGGGGAATAAGAGCAGAGCAGCACTGGATCAGAAGATTAATCGATGCACAGCAGAGGCTGCCCTCATTCTCTTAAGTTTGTACACATTGTGTATCGTTGATGTATCGAAATAGAAATGCTTAATGGAAATGACAAATTTCGATACATTTTTCTCAGCAGCTCCTCAAAAATGTTTTTACACTCACTTGAGGTGGAAATGCTTTTTGTCGATAAAGACGTGCAATAAAACAGCGATGGAAACACATTTGTTGAATAAATAATGATGTAGAAAGGAAGAAACACAGCAACCTGCCCAATAGCAATCAACTCTGAAAGACTCCATTTCCCATAACTACACTCTACGTACAGGTAACCATAGAACCCAGGTGATGGAAACGCACCTGATTTGAATTTTATTTTTTTCGACATTTCAACAGCAAGCTTAAAATTTGCTTGACAATCGGATGGAAAGATAGCTATTGTTCTAATGTGATACGACCGTGAAATCAAAATCACCGCTATTTTTTTTTTCCAAGTTATACATATACAGGGTACATTTAACATCTTAAGCTTAAATTTCATCTTAAATTTCAACAACATTCAGATTAGCACATTGCCATCCAAGACTAGAGTCAGAGACAATGTCATGGGGCATTTCAGCTTACAGTATATCCGTTTTCAGATGTATTCTTCGGGCCTGGTGAGGAGTAACCAGCTCCATTACAAATTGAATTGACCCTACCAAAATACACATGGTTTAATGTCCCTACATCCCAGGACATATCCCAGCACCCTTTGTGCTTCGATGGAAGAGGAAGGTGGGGATTAGGGTATGTGTGTGTGTGTGTGTGTGTGTGTGTGGATGTAAATCTTCTTACAAATCCTCTTTACTTTCCATTGTGGGTTAGCAGTAGCAGCAGGATAGCACAAAGGAAGAGACACTGCTGCCATAGAGAAAGAAATATCCATGTAACTATTAATGTCTGATGCAGGAAGGTGAACAAGGGAAGCACGGCAGTGAAATTTTAAAGGCTACGCTATGACGTAAAAAAAAGCACACTGGTATGGCTGTGCTGGACCTGTGCCAAGCCTGGCTTTCAGTTAGGGCTCGCTGTACTTGAAATTGTAACCGACTTCTCACTCAAGAGAAGGTTTGAAATTTCCCTTTCACTTCCTTGCTCTTATTGAAATGTGGGGATTGTTATCCTGTGTTCAGGCGGAGAATGAATTGCATAATGTCTTTTGATCCTCTCTTCGGAAAAGTACAAACAACAGTTCCCATTTTCTCATCCAGTCCATGTCACTTTAAAGTTGAATGACTCTGTGTGGCATTCCACTTTCAAATGGCTGGTCAGAGAAGGATTCCCTGTGAATTCATCCTGTTCCTTCCTCACAAGCGGTGAGGAATAATTAGTGGAACGTGTTGATAGGAGTTTGATTGTGAGCTGCAATGATATGAGTTTGTGGTTCTCAAAGGGTTTCACACAGGGTTCTTCAGAGGTTCCAGTGGAACCATCAAAATAATGGTTTAACATTACCATTAAAATAATGAGCCATATCAATATAATATTATTTCTCAAACTTTGGCCTTAGTCTAGTCTTAAAATTGAAAATTAGTGGTCCAGCCAAATGCATTTTGAGGTCCTTAGCCAAATGCCTCACTATGAAAGTCTGAAATCCCCTTACGGTCACATGACATTTACTTGACGAGCAGAACTGGCTCCTCTGAAAACGATGTATATAGAATGAAGAGGTGGAGATTACCGTTTTGAGTCCTCAACATGGAGAACATTTTTTACTGCCTGAAGTGCAGTTAAAAGGCATTTTAGTTCCTCTTTGGTAAGTTATTAACAGCTTGTTTGGACAATGATTTGCCTTTTAAAAACCTAGTTTTGGACGGCCTCGTTTGATAAAGCAACGAGCGCTGTAATTTATCATTGACAGGCTGTCAGCCTAATCTTTTTCCCGTAATTGACTTATTTTATATATCATGTTTTTTTCTGGGTAGCTGCCTTAAGGCCATCTCACAATGCCCCAACAAACACCAACCAACGCATACGTCACCAAACATCCAGCACCAGATTGAACGTGTCGAGTCGGAAAAAAGCAAACACCAACAAACGACAAACGGATATCTCGCACCAAACCAACAAACGCAAACACAAACGCTGTTGGCTGTTTGTGTTTGTTGATGTTGGTTGCCGTTTGTCGGGGCAGTGTGGAAGGGTTAGGAACAATGTTTATCGCTTGGATGATGATATTATTTGCGTGGGAAAATGTGGGCTCTTGCATCCGTTGGCTTGCCCTGTCCATTGAGGTAACATTCCTCTCTCTGGAAGATCAAATATCCCTTCTTATAAGGTGACTCACTTGCCTCTGTCTATCATAGCCAAACACTGCCAAGGGTAAACTAAATGTTGCTGTTTGCATTGCACTTTGAATGACATCATAGACTAATCACATTTCTCTATCAGATATTGAATAAGAGCTTCAATGAGCACAATTGTGGGGGAAATTCCTGCACCACAGAGTGGCGCTGTAATTTATTTATTTTTCCTAACGCTTTGCTTAATATAGACTATGATAACATGATAGCAGCTTTGCAGTCGATGGGGCTGGGTCTCTTCACTGCAGATGGTGGGGTCTGCGTTGCCATGGAAATGCTTTACAATGATTCTCAATGCACCTGCGGACATTGGCTGTTTCATTCTTTCTTCCATCAACATACAGTACATACACGCAAATACTCGTATGCCCGATCAACACCGCAACTGCATTGCTTCCTTTCTTCCCCTCCAGAGAATGTCACAATAACCCCCAGAATTCTCCTGCAGCAGTGGTTGTCAATAATGAAACAAATGATACAGCAAATGACCTTACAGTCTGTGGTGAAGGGCCAGACCAGGCAGTGGGTGAAAACAAAGTGTACTTTGTGGGGATGGATGTCTGTCCACTGTCCAGCCCAGGGCAAATGGAGATACGGGGCTGTGTGCTGTTCATTAGGCAGTTTAACATGGACATCTGGGATCCTCAGATCTGAGTTATGTAATGACCCAGCCCATAACATCTACAGGTCTATTTAAGACCTTGAACATTGAATGTTGAAAGCCTCTTTGATGTTAATTCCCATAGCAACTTGAGGTGTGTACTTGCCATGTTCTGACTAGCCTATGAATTGACGTCAGAGCGTGACTGTGTATGGCACCTGGATGTTGTGACATTGCTCAGGATTCTGGGCAATAAGGCTGCTTGATTTTCAAAACTGAGATTATATCTGGACAAAAAAACCCCACTAATTTAGTTAACTGGTCATGGCATATAATATAATGCGCAAACTAACTGTGGCGCTTGGATTCCTTCCTGCTGGCATGCAGTCTGATCTAATGCCCTTAATTATGGCTGACCTAAAGGGCCATCTCTGCTACTAAGCCACCAGCTGTCACTCACCTTTCAGTCTTCATTCTCCTTACGAACATCAGGCTGGTCATTATAGCTCATCAGCACTGGAAGAATATGATGGACTGCAGTTTCCCCCTTGCCCTCCCTCCCCTCTGCTCTCCTGGCTCCCGACAGTCTCCATCTCCCTGGGCAGTCGGAGAAAGAAAGCACCCCTAATTGATTTTGACTTGATTCTCCCCTAGTCTTTCCTGGATAGGTGTTGGAAGGGGCTATGGAGTGACAGACAGAACAAAATACAGCCCCGTGGGGCATGACCGAGAGAGTACAGGCTAGACAGGGCTGAATTTGAATGAGTACCTTAGTGAGTGGGATTAGAGGACAAAGGCCATTTGGTAGTCAAAGATGAAGCTTCGTTGATGTTCACGCTCACACGGCAGAGGGTGATAAATCCATCTATGCCCTCATCTATAGTATAGGATCGCCCACGGGAGGTTCCTGCTACATTTTTAATTTCAAAAGAGTGCTTGGACTCCAGAAGGAACGTACTAATGGTATGTTTTCACTACAGATACCAATTCTGAGTTTTAAACTAGTGGTATTTGGCCAGTACCAATCCATTTGACTAATGCATTACTTATGTGTATAGACAGTCCATAGACTGGGGTCAGTGGTCATGTTGTGAAAAAGGCAGAAGGTAAGGTTGTTTTGCTTTGATTTCTGACATGTTTTATGTGGGTCTTAGAGATGGAGCTTAGTACTGGGGAAAACCTCTAATATCCTGTTTTAGCCCGACATCTGTGTGATATTCAATACCACTAGAGGTAAATGGTTTAATCACCAATGCCCAGTAAACTCAATGGTCATTGGATAGTCCTGTAGGTGTACATGTGTCATATGAAAGGGATTAGAAGTAGCGGGCCTCTAACCTGACACGGCAGATGGTTTGTTACACAGAACCATCTGGGAAGTCTTCATTGGAAACTGTTTGGAAAAGGGCAGGCACTTTCAACAAATTCTTGGCAGGTGATTGGATGAACCATCTGTCTATCACCATCCATCACAGGCTAAACCGCAGGCTAAACCACAGGCTAAACCACAGGCTAAACTACGTCCGTCGCTGCCAGTAGTTACTCATAGGACGCTGATTGGTCCGCCAAACTGAGATTCGGCCACAATCAAATTATCTTGAAGCCTGACAAGATGGATTGTCGTGATTGCGATTCTTGCGTGAACTCGTGATCTCGAGAGAATTAATCCCTTTAAAATGAGCAATTTAGATCACAATCAATCTACTTTTTTTTTTTTAAGTGACAATATACTCCAAGGATTACAGTTACTTTCACTACCTTTCCCTGCTGCCTAGACACTACAGGCTGCTCAGTGTAGCAGCCAATGAGCAGACTTGCTGCGGTGCACAGGTAGTGTACTGGGGCATGAAGAGGCCAAACAGTAAGTGTGTGTGTGTGTGACCCACATAGTGACGACACGGCAGGTTGTTCATCTATCATTCATATGCAGTGTCGGTCTAGTCTACCACCTGGTGTGTATGTGTGCGCGAGATTATTCATGCTGCTCTCGCTGCCTTGCTGTCGCCATCATTTTCTCCAGGCTGATAGTTGAGGCCATTGTTAGTCTACACTTTGAGTGCATGCAAAGTATCCAGACAAATTTGACT
>OMKK01065335.1:0-16740 GCA_900302305.1 Polymixia japonica
TCTCTGCCCTCCACATCCAACACCGCAAAATATACACGGATCACATTATCACATTGATACATATTTATACTACCTCCAGTTTTCATTTTTACTTGTTATTTATTGTATTGTTTTATACTTGTATTGTATTATACGTGTATAGTTGTATATTGTACCTTATTGCATTTTTTACTTATTGTCTTTTGTACCTGCTGCTGTGCTACTTTAATTTCCCCCCGGGGATTAATAAAGTAATCTATCTATCTATCTATCTATCTATCTATCTATCTATCTATCTATCTATCTATCTATCTAAATGATGTAGCCAGTTGTTTCTACTCAATTTCAACATTGTTCTGTGGTATTTTCCAGGTATTTGTCACGGGATTTAAAATGGGCAAACTGAACGCTGCGATGCGAACCATCGTGCAAGTGTTTCACTCGTATGCTGCAAAACAAGGAGACAAGTTCACACTGAACAAAGCTGAGATGAAGAAGCTGCTGCTGGAGGAACTGGATATGGGGGTAAGATGGTCTCTGTTGTCCCTGGTTGTAACAGGACAGTGTGCATGTTGTTTTTAGACCAGAAGGAACTGTAATGATAACCACTGACAAGTCTGACGTAGAAAAGTCAATTAGTTTTCTCATTTTTCTCATTGTCATTTCAGCAATTCGCGATCAATGAGGAGGTGCAGCTCATCATGACGAGCCTTGATGAAGATGAGGACGGAGAAATTAACTTTGAAGAGTTTATGAAACTGGTCGCTCAGCTGATTGAGATCACTGCGTTTGAAATAGAAATGGAAGCTTACGATGACTTATAATAACAACAAACTGTTTAATAAATAAAGCCATCAAACATAATAGACGTTTCCATGCATCCATTCCAAGCAAACTATGTTGCTATGCGGTAATCAAATGGAACGAATTTCATTAGGGTTTATCTTATAATTTAATAATTTACACAGTAAAATACATTGACCATAGTTTGCTTTAGTTTAGTTAACAATAATGAAATCATAACGTTCAATAGGTTATCGGTAGGTTGTTATGCGTCAAATTATGAAGTTATTAAAACAGACTATGAAATTACGGCAAATTGCATTTGGAAATTAATATGGAAATAAAGCCCTTTAAGTTCTTACATAGAAAAAGTCTACAGACGCATTGCATGACAAACAAACTCATCAGGTTGAACAAAAAAGACACAATAACATGGAAAGAGAAGCAGACTAGTGATCGGTAATTAATTCAAAATACTTTTATTTTTACTTTTTTCGTGATAAACTGCAGTTTATCACAGCATACCTTGGATGTATTGTTGCCTTGTAGACTTTTTGATTTGTTATCGATGGTGAATGTGTTAAAACAGACGTAAAACTATCTTCTAGCCAACTGTTACCAAATGTCAAACATTATGCAGCTGATCTAGAAGCTGAACCTGGGGGCCACCTAGTGGATCATATGGGTAGTTTCATCCCAAAACTATATGTACAGCAAATAATATAAAATGACACCTCTTACAACACAAGCTACAAAGAAAATAACAGTACATTTCAAAGCATAATAGGTGTCAAAATGTATGCTACTAGCAGCCTGGATGTTGCATTTATAATATCTATGATTTAGAGATAATATCATATTAAACAAACCTTAAAGTAATTATATTTTTCCCAAATGGATATATAGTTTTGGAAAGGAACGTTTTGTATATTGTCAGCCTCCCACAATGCAACACACCTACACAAGTAGCACTGTAGACTAGGTCAGAGGATTGAATGATATCAACCAGAGCGATGCTTATTATGCATGGTACATTGTATGTCATACTTCACCACATTTATTAGCTGTATTGTCATATACCTTGTTGTATTAGAAGCAATGGCATCCTCCACATTTGAAATTATTTTCAAAACCATCCCACAATGCAATTGTACAGTACCTTCCTTTAGCTAAAAAAGATGAACTACAAACATCATGTGTTTGTTGTAAAAATGATATATTAGTGATATAATTTGATTAACCGAGGACTAAAGTTATCTACTATCTTCCAATGGTATCCCTTTAGTGTTGGTAGATATTGGTAAAAATTGGTAGATCTCTCATTTTAGAAAGAACATCTTCATCTTCCCTCCCCGTCCATATCGGGCTTCAGTGCCACCAGCACCAGGTTTCGAGGAGAGAAGTCTGGGTCAAACAGGGGCACCAGCTGACTCTCCATGCCTACAAAGACATGAAACACAAGTAAGATCTGCACTCGTTCCACGACAACACTGCTGTCCTGCTAAACGGTACCAGAGCATCTGGTCCAGAACCAACAGGTTCAGAGACAGCTTCTATCTCCAGGTCAAAAGGCTGCTGAACTCTTTAGACGCCACCAACCCGGCCCTCCCCTCCCAGCAAATGACACCTTAAAAGGTCATATATGCCAGTTTTGTACTTAAATAAAGGTAAGACATCCACAGAGGTCGTATAAGCGGACAGCAGCGACATACCGACACAAAGGTCCACCGCCTCCCTCACGAAATGAAGAACAAAATCATTCGCCCCATGCTGCTCTGTCCAGTCTCACCATTCTCCTGCAGGTAGATCATCCTGTCCAGCAGCACCAGCGTCTCCACCACCGGTGCCAGCAGCAGCGCCAGGCTGAAGTACACCACCACTCTGCCCTGCTGCTTCAGCATGGCCTCCACCCGGTCCAGGTCCAGGGGCAGGGCAGCGGGCAAGCCCACGCGGGGCAGACCCAGACGGGCATACCTGGGGGGCACGTGGATGGGAGGGGAGACAAGACAGACAGTGGATTGGCTCAGTGGTTCCCAAAGTGGGGTCCCGCGACTTCCGGGGTTTCCCCAAGTGGGTTCCAGGGGGTCCCCAGTGAAAGGACCCTGTGGAAGAGTTTAATTATGTCATTTGCCAGAAGTTAGCACAATGGCAGAATGTATATGGATGAATGTTTTGTTCATAAGTTTCATATTCTCCACTGTTGTTATCGCCCGTCCTTCAGTAATGACAGTTATGCAATGCTACATTGTATCATAACAAATGAATTCAGTTGTACAGTAAAATAAGATACAATTCCTAGATCATCAAGATTATGAGAAACCAATGAAGAGGTCAAGGTTCAGAATCACAGCACCCAGACAACAACAGTCCCTAAAATAATAGTAAAATAATCAAATAATCATCCACAATCATAGATAAGAAAATAAGAACAAGACAGAAAAGGAAAAAATGTTTTTGAGGTGAGAACATTTCTGTCCATTATTGGCTGTTGGCTATAGACTAAGGATTAAGAAAGGTCAATGTCTGAAAGGCACTCACTCTGTAAAGGGTAACAAGTGGGCTTTCTTTATTGTCTGGATTCCTGCCCTTCGCAGCTCCGGCCTCGCACCCCTGATGATCGTCTCCAGCGTTGCCCGGTAACAGTGTGTCCTTAGCAACCCACTCTCCTCCCTCAGCCTCCGCATGTAGTCCTCTATTGCATGGCATGCCCCCTCTCGCGCCTTATAGGACAGCCGGTGCTCCGGCAACCCCCGCACCCAGGAGCTCATTGGGTAGCCAAACTCTGAGTGAGGCATGTCATTGGCCAGTGTAGGCGGAATGGGAGGGGTTACCAGTCCGGGAGGGGCGGGGTTTTCTGTGGTGGTGATTTTCATGTAGCAACATGCCACAGAGGTGATGCCACGTACATGTGGGCAGTTGATGAAGTGGCGGAGGAGGGTGGCGCTGAGGTCACCGCAGGCATGGAGACCGGTCAAGACAAAGTCTGGGTAACCTTGTTGCCCTTCTTGAGAGACAGGCTGGGCACACGGGCAGCAGTTACTGGGAGATGACTCTGGTCCGGCCTCATTCTTGCAGAGGCGCTTTGGACAAGAGGGCAAGATAGACCCGTGTTCTGGTGCCAGTTCTGATTCCTGTAGGTGGTTTATTGTACTAGGAGCATCGGAGTCTGTGGAGCCCAGAGATTCTGACTCGGCGGCGTGGACCGGTGGACGTCGATGCCGCTCAGACTCCCGTAGTGTCTTTTTCCTGGAGGCAGGTGGAGTAGGCTGACCTTCGCCGACACATTCAGCAGTTCCCAGCTGCTTGATGAAGACCTCCCATGATGCCTTGGGGTTCACCCAACCGGCCACGTGGCGGGGACAGGGTCCAGATACTGAAAGTTGAGAGGTGTCTTTCTAGGAAGAAAAAAAAACACCATCACAGATAAATTATAATTCAACAATTAAAATTAGAGATTAAGAGATTCTAAACATCCTGTGATTTCCCCTTAATAATGTTAGGCCTTTAGGAATCCTTTAGCGGGTAAAAGGCACCGACCTTTCTCTGCTTTTCCTTCTCCAAGGTCCACAGTAAATGTCCATCAAACTTGGATGCCATAGCAACCAGCTTGTGATCAGCCTCAATCGCAGTCACAGATAGTCCAAGCCCAAATGACAGGAAGCGAGTTAGATGGCCCTGCAGGCATGGAAACTAGAGATGTAGCCGTTAGATGTCTCACTTTTTACTATACGCTTGCAAACGTTCGAGGAATGTCCTAATAAGTGACAATAACATTTTCTTTTGCTGTATAATTTAAAAGAAGCAACTGCCAGTAGTAGTCATGCAGGATAGCTGCATCATAAATCCATGAAGGGGGACTAGCACGTCTACCGCTGTGTACTGAAGTAGATGTGGCAGCGCGTTAGAGGCGAGCATCATCTAGGCCTCAATATCTAGAAATAACACAATCACAGAGCAATACCTGTCCAGAGCCAACGTCCACCACACTCCTGCAGTCAGTCTGGTCACAGAGTTGTTTTACCAACTGGGAAGAAAGTAGTCAGATTAACATTATATACGTCACATGAACCACTCCATCACACCAGTTAACCTTCCCCTACACAGTTTCTTCTCCTTAAGAAGCAGTGGCTGCAACAACAACTACAAATGTCTGTGTACCGTGCCCAGCTTTCGAATCTCATGCTGTTTTTTGGGTTTGACGTGTTTCCTGAATATATGCCCCAGCAGTGAGCTCTGACTCTGGTTCTCCAGGAACTCCTCTGGCTTCACCCTGCCCGGTTCCCTGCCACGATCCTGCCTGGCCACTCTGGGGAAGGCCAGGGCGTGGGCTGTGGCGCGGAAAGCCAAGAGGGACAGAGGCCATACCGATGCGTATCTGTAATGACAACATTGATCCATGATCGAGTTTCATTTGAAAGGCCAAGGATACCGAATTGAGGTATTACATCAATTCCAATACCTTCTGACCCCCTGTGTTGGATCCAATAGGAGGTCTGCGATCTGTGGAGCCGACAGGTCACACAGAACCTGCTGCCATCTGATGGGCAATGTATCCCAGAGATCTTCAGTGAAGAATTCCTGTGGAACAGGAAACCAGGTTCAGTGAGTAGAAATACTAACCATAAATTTGAATTCATGGTTAGTACTTCTACTACCCAAACTATTGTGCACTGCCTGGGAGTTTACATTTCACTGTAAGTACTTGTATGCATATGTGATAAATACAATCTCTTGAATCTTGACCCTGTTTTTTCCACCTCTGCTGTGGAAAGACAACACGGCGACTTTCCTAAATGTACAAATTGACGTTATTTCTATAATGAGACGATTAACTGACATTAATGGCTTCAGTGCAATGATGTTTTTGTGTAAACCAACTAAGATGAAAAGCGTAGAACTGCACTGACGCTACAAAGTAACAAACTAGCATTTACACGACATAAACACAAGCTGGCCGGAGTGAAACGCTGTAGTTTGTAAAGCTTAAGATATACGGTTACGTACAATTATGTAGGAGTCGGATATGTGCTTGTATTGAGACAGAAAAGTAGTGAGATTTTTCGCCAAGTTCCTCTGCTGCTCTACTGAAAGGGTCGAGGTGGACATCTCGGCATGGTGTGCAGATATCTCCAGTCAGCCACCGTTGCTACTATAATTACTATCAAGGCGATTGTGTCTAAAACACAGAGCCAAATACTTATGCATATGCAAGTGGACTTGGTTAACATGTGTTGGACATAGTTAACATGAACCCGGGTCCGATGCTTGGGAGCTACACAGTAGCACACGTGACCTTTTCCTGCGTTCAAGCGCTGCAGGAAATATCGGAACTTGGTTTTGAGGACGCATGAACGACCTAACAAAGTGGGGAAAGTTGGATTTTTCTGATACACGAGTTGCCGAGATGTGGCGTTTACGGGGCATTCTGTATAAATAATTAGTATTGTATGTTTAGATTTTTCCTCTTAATATACACCAACTACTAAATTAATTAACACATCACGCCTGATGCATAACGCCTCTCCGCTTTTGTTGCTGCAGCACAACGTGGCTCTGTGCAAATGGATATTAAAAATAAATCAGGCATCAAAAACTACTTCAGTTACAAGCTCCATTTTGTTAAAATATCCAATCAAAACCAAGTGAATGCTGGCAGGATGAGACAATCCGTATTTACGACTTCCGGAGGAACACTTTAAGGCAACATGTATAATTGACCCGGAAGTGTAGAGCGTGTGATGTCAACACGTGTAGCGTCCGGCCTACAGGATCTTATTTTTCACTTTAGTTTAGTTATTTTCAGAGACGTTTCGCGGTAAAGGAAGTATCAGTGTAAATCTAAACATTTTAACGAATCCGCGGAGCAAAGTTTGTGTTTTTATAAATATTAATTCAGCCACTGACAACTACATTGGCCTAGCACACCAGAACGGGACAACAACAGCGCATACAGCTGCACGGATATTCAAGGATGAAAGTGCGCGGTAATTAAATTATTGCCATACGTTTGAGAGTGTTTGGAGAACATATCTGGCTTCAGCTAGGAGGCTCTCCCCATCATGTCGGGCTTCATGATCAATTTGGACTCCTTCTTTGCTAGACAACCTAGAGAAAAGCTGCCCGGAAACGGGACCAATAACAAGGTTAATTCAGTATCTTCTGATAGCAATCCAAGCCAGAAACCACAAGACACCCAGTCTGATATATTACTCAATTTGGTTTGCTCTGATCGTAAAAGGAAACGTAGATCAGAAAATGGAATGTTCAAAGACCAGCAATTTCCTAACAGTAGGACTTATTTGGAGAAAAAGGGCTTGCTTAAGACTAAGCAGAGTAAACATGGACAGGAACAATCCCAGTCGCTTCCTGTGTCCTGTTCAAGCAGTGCTACAAACTCTGCCTCCAAGCCTTCAGCATCCACAAGCAGCTCTGCATCCAAGTCTTCAGCATCCACAAGCAGCTCTGCCTCCAAGCCTTCAGCATCCACAAGCAGCTCTGCATCCAAGCCTTCAGCATCCACAAGCAGCTCTGCATCCAAGCCTTCAGCATCCACAAGCAGCTCTGCATCCAAGCCTTCAGCATCCACAAGCAGCTCCGCATCCACAACTGGCAACCGGAGCAACACAGGTGACACGCAAAAGTCAAACACAAAGGGGATCTTCAAATCGACCACTGCCGGCCCCTCGGCACCTAGGAGCCGTGAACCCACTGGCAGCATCCCTAGTTTGTCGTCACCTGTTGGAAACCCCTCAAAGTACGTTGCTATTGACTGTGAGATGGTGGGCACAGGCCCTAAAGGCAAAATCAGTCAGCTTGCCCGCTGCAGTATAGTCTCCTATGATGGAGATGTAATATATGACAAGTTTATCAAACCCACTATGCCTGTTACTGACTACCGGACCCGCTGGAGTGGGATCAGATGGTCTCACCTCTTTAAAGCCACCCCGTTCCCAGAAGCTAAAAAGGAGGTGAGGAAAAACAAGCTTTGTTCAGGGTGACGTTTGTCACCTGAAATTGATTTGGACGTTTTAGTTTTTTCATTATTCTATCGTGTGTTTTGCTTCCAGTGACCTCCTTGGTTATATCTTACACTTTAGTGCAATAGCGGGGAGGGGGGGCGGTCCTAATTACAGGAATAGTCTTGGATTTAGTTTTGTGTGACGGCGTAATTGGCATATATCTGATTGTGGGCCATGCGGTCCATGCCTGTCTGTCGGTAGATCCTGAAGGTGCTGATGGGGAAGGTGGTGGTCGGTCATGCAATCCACAATGACTTCAAGGTCCTGGGCTACTTCCACCCTGCTGCCCTCACCAGAGACACCTCCAAAATCCCTCTGCTCAATCAGAAGGCCGGCTTTCCTGGGCACCCGGCCGTTTCACTGAAGAGACTGACCAAGGCCATATTGAGAAATGACATACAGGTAAGAAAAAACAAAAGCAGGGCAGGGAAACCAATCTTAGTAGTTTACATTTAGTATAAAATAATATAGTTTAGTATAAAATAGTTTTAAAATAACACTACTTGTGATGCCTTTGTTGAACCAAAACACATTTCATGATGCAGTAAAAGAAGGATTAGTGTATTAAAGTGCATATTGGACATGATCTGCTATTCTAAATGGAATTAGACAACACTCAATTAGTGGCCCTCGTTTATCAAGCGGTCGTGAAAAGGAGTGCAAACCTCCCGTCAAAACGATCACGTCCAATTTATGAAACTACATCGTAGATTGATGAAGCAAATGCTGCCAGTGATAAGTACCGTGTGCAACGTATTACATACTGTTTACATACAACCCACCCAAATATATGAGGAGGAAGAGAAGGAAGGCTTGGCACAGCAAAGTTTGCATACTGGGAAGGTACAGAATGGAGCTCAGGAAGTAGGTCTAAGAAGAAAAGTAAATTAATTATAATTGTAAATGTACACAAATTGTGAATGTGATGCCCAAAATTGATATGTTGATCACATTATTTAAAAACGATGCCTCTGTTGATGAGCAATTTCTCTCTTTTCGTGTCCCCAGACTGGGAAGAACGGCCACTCTTCTGTGGAGGACGCTATAGCCACCATGGAACTGTACAAGGTGGTGGAGGCCGAGTGGGAGAAGGTTCTGGCCTCCGGTGGTGGAACAGTTGGTGTCGGTTCTGAAGAAAAATCTGCGCAATAAATGGAAAAAAAAAAAGAACAATTGGTGTCAGAGGTAACCAAAAGGTCACAGAGTTCAGTGTTTCCTCTGAATTTAGTTTTCTGGAGTGGTGGCACATTAAGGCTGGGATATACTTCGAAGGTACACCTCAACGTCTGTCTGTATAGACGTGGAGAAGGGGTTTGTGGGTAATCGTCGCCCCCAGAGGTTCGCCAAGGTGCCGACGTGCCCGCCTCCCGAATCCTAACTTTGAGCGGCGCCTTGGCGTCATAACTGCACCGTTTGGTTGAGCACCGTGATATCAACACACGCGGAACCAATACAACAGAACGACAGGTATATGAACTTAATGAACTCGTCATATTGAAGGATAGAAATGGCGTTTCCTGTGTATTTTGGTTTTGTAACCACAACACTGACAATGTGCGCAACGTGCTACTATGAAGGCAGACAATTGTGTGCACAAAAATGCACGTATACACATCGATGTTGAAGTATAATCCAGGTTTACGGCAGGGGTGGGAAGGGGGTTGGGTCTTTGAATTTATAAGAGCTCATTTCATGCATTTCTGTGACTTTTGAGAGGTGAAATATCTGTTTCCCGTACCATTAAACAATGGCGGTGCACCGCACCAAGAATCTGGCCGTTGTATTATACAGTACTTGACAATAGCGTTAGCGATACATTTCATGATGGGTAACGCTAACATTAGGTATCAACAAGCTACCTATATAGCTATCTAACATTACTAAATGGTTATGGTTATATTCCATATATTTGTAAGTAAAAGTAAAACAAGAAAATCCTTACTTGTTTTAACTTGACTTAAAGGTATAATGTGTAGGATTTTCCTAAAAAAACTATGTATAGACTCATACAAAAACAATCCCTCTCAATCATCACTTATGACTCACTAGAAGTGTGTGTTGGTGTCTGTATCTGCAGAGACCCTGACCTCTGACCTCCACCTGTATTTTATTATTTTACTGTGTTTGGGACGTTTCTGGGCGTCGACCTTTGGGCAGCGGGTGCTTCTGCACTTCTGGTGTCGTTGAGCCGGGGAACAGGGGCCAACTACAAACCACAACCGAGAAATCCTACTCATTCTGCCTTTAACTTACCTCAGAATATTTCTTCAGAATCCTCTTGCATTGTAGGTTATGATGTGACCGTCAGCTTGCGCTGTCCGTCACTGTCTTGATAGATGGGTTAGGGTTAGTTCACGCAGTCTGTCACTGTCACGATGTGCTCTAAAGTTCATCCGCGGTCGGCAGCGTGAACACACTGCGTTGGCATCTTTAGTATCAAATGAGAGTATACACATGCTGTTTAATGTCCGGTAGGCTGCTACTTAATACAGTAGTCGCAGCTACTATTGTTTAATGGTATGGGAGACACTGGACTTAATCCCCGCCCCAGCCAATCAATCCATCAGCAGCCATGTGTCTGGTTGAAGTGTTCATGAGCAAGGCGCTGAACCCCTGCCTGCTCACTCGTATGTCAAGTCCCTCCGGACAAGAGCATCATCAGCTAAGGCCCAAACTGTAGACATGTGATGTCATCGTGGGAGAATGGGTCTACCGGAAATAGCTGTTCACTCTTCCATCTCCTGGCTCAGACGACCCCTCTGTGACCTTGACTACAAGAACAGTTGCTGTTTATCTCAGGGTTCCTATTATATTTTGAGGGTGCTCTTACCACAAGGGGGCAGCGATGCTTTGTTTATTTCTCTCCTAAGAGATACAATTACAAATACAACCTTATCAAAACTTGGGTGAACTTGATGTGTTTTGTCTAGCTAGTTTCTATTTTTTTTCTTTCTTTTTTTATTAAGTGAGACTATGTTACTATGCATGATCATCATATCAAGTAGAAACACTTAATATCTTGGCTGATCCCATACATGACAGAAAGTGCTTTCAACCGGGGAAGAAGCACTTCATTTCACACATGATGAGAAAGGTGCCACAAGGCTTCATGAAGGTTTTTAATCAGTGAACTCTGCAGCTCGTCTGTTGCCGAGACAACATTCAACACCAATTGTTGCCACTACTCCCAGTGAACAATGTTTATAGTCTCACCAGTGATTACTGGTGAGGGAAGACATTTTAGATTGCCTGTATTTCTACCTGTGGGGCTAAATTATTGATTACCTGCCAATATTGCCTTTTATGATGGTGTTAATTTCCTTGTTGCTCTCTTAAATTATGTTTTTAAAGGAACATTGTGATAAGATGATGTGATTGATTGAACGTTGCATTGAAACAAATAATTCTTTTTGCTATAGAAACATAATACCAGTAGCTTTATCATGATCCGGCAGCACAAACGCTCTATGTATATATGGCTCATTCCTTATTTACAGCCATGGGTATTGATATCGGTCCTGATCCTTTCCAGTAACCTAACTGACGTATATCTATCTTGGTTTGGAGGCCTTTCGTTACTGAGATATCGGTAATCTGTATGCAATCTCAATAAAAACGTTCTATTAAAAAGATATATAAAAAGAAATGTAAAACGTCTAGAAGCAAGATTACTTGTAGGTGTGTCATAACAGTTGACCCTCATATCAGGCATGTGATCAGACGAAGAAATGATTTTGGTCCATTGATAACTAATAATTGATGGTAAATTCCAAAATTGATCAGCCACTTGCTGTTTCCTGCCTAGAGATAGATTATTAGAATAGACTTAAGACCCCCAAACAGTATTTGGTTACTTGCCAGAGTGGCTTGTAGAGTAGACCGATTTATTAGTCACAACCAACATGTACCGGTGTTTGGCTAGTACCCATCGTTTCTATATCGGCCTTTCTAAATCAAAATGACACAGCATCAGACCTAGTGTGGATTAACGTTGCTCCCCTGCTCCCCTAGCCGTGGGCAGCAGCAGCCACAAATGTCTTTAAGACTATGTTGTTGACATCCCATTTGCCCACAGTCTCACACTGTTCCATTCACTGTGTCCCCTGCGGTGTCTGTCCTGTGTGTAAATCAGCAGTACTTTCCTGCCGTGAATTGAAATTGGAAAAAAAATAAAAGCCAGACTCTGCAGCACACCCGACCTCGCTGCCGGTACAGTGCAGGTCTTTATAGACTGAAACGCTGCCCACAGGACGGGCGACGTTCTCCGGTAACTCACAAAGTCCTCTTCACAGGTACGGTCTGACCTGACCGTGAATCGGCTCTGTGGGGAAATTGTGTGTTAAGAACTGTAGTCTCACTTTAATGGAGATGCCAGACTGTGACTCATGCCTATGTGAGAAGTGAGATGCCGGTTTTGTGTCAACGTTGAGAAAAGTGATACATGAGGCCTGCGCTCTTCAGTGTTAAAGTATTTATGAAACTCCGGACAGCCGCCCGGTTACTCGGGTCCCGACATTGTCCGGAGTCGCCCTTTCAACACACAACAGGAGATTGTCTGTGTCAGACGTGTTCTCACCTACTGGAAATACTCCGTTTGGTTTAGGTGAGGCCTGGGTAGACATGACGTAAAACAGCACTCTGCGGAAACCGACTTATAAATAATAGAAATAGACATAATATAATAATAGACATTGTCATTTTTGTAGGCGTATGCGTGTAAATGACCCTTTTGGACGTTTGTATTCTTCCGGTTTCGCGCCAGTCGTGTGATAGAAGCGTCATCAACACGTCCACTCGCTCGCTGCGAGTTATCCGGACAATGACCTGCTCTGTTCACACATGGGAGCTGGCAGGGTTAGGTCCGCTTAATGTCTGGGCCGACTGACTCGGACATGTGCGCTCTCGCATACAGCTCCTCTGGGTAATCTATAATAATAATAATAGGTTCAATAAGTCCAGGGTTGCAGTGCATGTGTGAAAGGGGCTTATGATACCATGCCAGAAATCCACTTCAAAACACGTCTGAAGAAGTTTTACAAGTACATACGCGTAGCCAGATTATCTTTCTCTGCGTCTCTACCAGCGATAATATGGTAATAATCTATCGCAAATGATCCCATAATACATTTCAAATGAACTCTCCTCTAGCTGCGCTCCAGCGAAGGCTTTCTAAGTGCCTGACTCAGCGTGACGTCCACAGAGTTCCCGTCTGTCCTACCAGTGCCGTTCTGCACCTATCTGTCAGTCTAATGGCTTAGCGAGCAGCTGGAAACTACAGTGACGTCACAGGTGACGTTAAAGCACCTCGTGACTGCGTTGAGAACAGTGTCTATTTTTAAGCAATTTTCATGTTGTTTTTTTTAACCTAAATTCAAGGTTTACACGGTCGTTTGGGTAGTTTCGTGACCCCGACGCCCATGAAACCTATACAAAAACCAGGATAAATTCAGGCTGTAAGGCTTGTCTAAAGGCTTTTCTTAAATCCTGAAACGCTGACTGTTTCTTTGAAGGTGTGTGTTCATCTGGCAGCAAGTGTGTTGGGTGCCAACCAGTATATTTACATGCAGTCATGCCTCTTACAACTGTTTATTCTAAGATTAGATGGTCCTCTAAACTGTTTAGATGTGGTAGATCTTCATGGAGAAATCCTTTTAGAAGTCTGGAAGGTGTGGAACCAAAGAGGCATACAACTGTATTAAAGAGGGTCTATCTCCATACATCAAGAGGGAACAAGGCCGACCAACTAAGCTAAGTACCCTCTGCCTTCATGTTGTAACGGTGCTGACAATTAATTGTGTGTCCATTAAAAGGCGGGTTAACTCTGAATGGCAGCTGGCCGGGCCAACAACCAAAAATCATAACAGGATTAATCTTATTTTTTCTTTGTGTGCCTTACAACTTATTATATACGCTATGAATTTAGATCACTACCATCATTACCGACACCGTGAGCGTCGACCTTCGGGGCGATGCTTTCAGAGCGGTTTACCCTGCTTGACTGATGCTGGCATCACATGGGGACAAAGTCGCTGTGAGAGACGCAGGTAGATATCCTTTGTAGTCCATTGGAGTTCTGTATCTTTAATCTTCATTATCTTTCATTTATTATATTTCGATATATATTCCTATTATTTGCTGCTGCAATGACCCAATTTTCCTCTGAGATCAATAAAGTTAATCTCGTGTGTGAAAACAGGCTTTGGGCCGTTTCAACTGTTGAAGAAGAAGAAGAAGCTGATGATGTGAGGTGAGACGAGGCCCTCGAGGAAACACACCTCTGACACTCAGATCAAGATAAATCCAATTTATTAATAAAGCATTTAAAAAAATAAAATAAAAAAAAAAGGTTCATCAAAGAATTCTTCAGAGCAACAGTGAAATAAAACAACAAAAAGATTTACATTTTACATTTATGCCAGTTTGTTAATGCTCTTACCCAGAGCAACGTGCACCAAGTGCCACAGTAGAATAAGACTGACTATTTCCCCAACATTGCAAGATGGACGCCTCAACAAGTTATAGATGTCTACCTAATAGAGATCCTTTCTGCCCAGTCAGCCTTCACAGTCAACCCCATGTCTGGGCTGGCAGCCCCAGTCCCAGGATCATCCCAGCGACACTGTTGACCGTCCCGTTCTGTCTCTACATGTTAAATTCCTCCACAGCCTGCCACTCGACCGTGACCGTCACGCACAAAGCTGTATTCACCTCCCCTCCCTTCCTACCGAGGGCTCTTGCTCAGCAGTTTCGCTCCTGTACACACGTTTTCTGACATCTGCAGCTGTGACGGGTTGGACTTTAATACCTCTCGACTGCCGGTGTACACCCTCTGTCCACAAGTGGTCAGCGTTGCAGACGTGAATCATGACTGAGACTCAGCGGTTGGTAGACCTAAGTTCAGAGGAAGTCTGTGGGCCTTTTGATTCCTATTCACATCCAACCTCAATGAGTCCAGGTTTCAATCTGAGAGTTTTGTTGTGAAATGAGATCATTTACACCTGATAAACATGACACCTTACAAGCAATTGAGCACAAAATTAAATTGGTACTAATTTAAAGTCACTACAGACATATGTCATTATGAAATTAACTTTGACTGCTTAGTGTAATGGCGATGGAAGAATGACACCGTAGCCCTTAAGATTGGTCCCCTAGGAACCTCGTTCTCACTATGCAATCGTGTGCCGGCCTTATATAACTAGAGACGGCGTCCACAACGCCATTCATTCTCTATGGATCTGCTCAGTGAAGCAAGAGAGACGTTCCCGGACGGTTCCTGGAGGCCGCCGTCTTCCGGTGCTTCCGGTCTTGAACGTTAGCTAGCTATCCAGTTTGACACGTGACCTGTTGTCACGACTGCGAGGACGATACTCGGCCTCCAGCAGCAATGTTTATTTTTCCCCTACGTGAATATATCTCCTTTTGAAACTTAATTCGTTGTTAGCTTCTCTTTGATGGTGACTGTTGACCTGTGTTCGGCCTCTGGCTTTAACGAAGACAAGGTTGAGTAAAAATATCACAAAGTAATCCATACACAGGATATAATCCATGCTTTAGTCTATATTATCCCATACTGTTTATCCGGTTTTAATCTTCTTGTGTATGGGCAACAATGAGAGTAATTTAATATTATGCACTAGCTGTTATTAGCTCTATAAGTGAAAGCTGTAGTTTTAAATCCACAAGAGGATTTAGATTTTCATGTGTGGGCGTGTTTGAGGGATTTAATATGTTAAAAACCAAGGCTCTCATATTAATGTCTGCATGAAAGGTAGACTCCAAATGAAATATACAGTATAATTACCTATCCTTGTTATTTGGTCATTCATTTTAAGTACTTTCACATGGTTGACTTAATTAATCTTCTCAGCATTGGAAATTAAAGATAAACTGTTCACCTCTGTCGAAGCTTCAGTTTAGCAAGTTAGATAATATGATTCATCCACTGAAACTGAAATGTTTAATGTTGAGATGGAGGCCTTCTACACTAACAAGGTCTTGTCTCTTGGTCTTCACAGGGTTTCAATGAGAGAGCAACATTGATGTGAGTAGAATCTTCAATACGTTTCACCCTCTGGTTCAGTTCATCAAAAAATCTTACAGATTACCACTTTCAATAAACACACACACACACACACACACACCTCACAAATTAGTCTTGGCACAGTGTCAGCCACATGCACATAATACAGTTTTTATTACCCACTGTGCCAAGCCATTAGGAATTTGTACATTTTGCAGATTATTTTCCATGCAAACACATAGACCCAGAACACATGGGTTGGTAGCAGCATGGTCTCAACCACAGAGCAGGTAGTCAGTACATCAGCCACTCCATCAAGCCTGTGCCTATGTGTATACTTATTCTCAACCTTCACGTATCCAAGGATACAGTCGGAGCTAGCGCTAGGTTTCTGGTTGCCCTAAACAAGATGGTGGTTGTCTCATAAACTCTGCTTATGAATGAATGAAAACATGGGATATTATATTAATAACAGTATTTTGAGGTCTCTAGGCAACCCCTGTATCTAGGCAACCCCTGTATCTACCCAAACTCTGTATCTACCCAACCCCTGTATCTACTCAACCTCTGTATCTACCCAACCTCTGTATCTACTCAACCGCTGTATCTACTCAACCGCTGTATCTACCCAACCGCTGTATCTACCCAACCGCTGTATCTACCCAACCGCTGTATCTACCCAACCTCTGTATCTACCCAACCGCTGTATCTACCCAAACTCTGTATCTACCCAACCGCTGTATCTACCCAACCTCTGTATCTACTCAACCGCTGTATCTACCCAACCGCTGTATCTACCCAACCTCTGTATCTACCCAACCGCTGTATCTACTCAACCGCTGTATCTACTCAACCGCTGTATCTACTCAACCCCTGTATCGGCAAGTGACAGCAAATTTAGGAAGACACCTTTATTTAAGTTTAAGTTAAAAGTGA
>OMKK01065338.1:22782-34044 GCA_900302305.1 Polymixia japonica
CTCCTTTTTTTTTCTTTCTTTTTTTTCTTTTTTTAATCGTGTGCAGTCTACCCTCTACTACTGAAAGGTGGGTGATGTGAAAGCATACACTTCAAAGGCTAGGCGTGTTTCGGCTGCGTTTCGTAGCCATCCGTCTCCCGGAACAGAAGCGCGCGGCGCACGTGACTCGGCGCTCGTCTTTAAACGCGCAAACGTACTTTAAAACGCGCGTTTACCCACGACGGAGAATATTCTCCTGCTTGTGCAACGTGTTTCCCTTTCACGCTCGCAGCCAGTGTAGACGCGGGCTGAATTATAATTATGTACAAGGTGTCGGCGTAGGTGCCTACGGCGTAGAGAGTGATTCGTACTTCTGCGTAGACTGCGTACCTGTTGTAGCATCGCGGCAAATCTAGACGACAATGTCGTGCGTTCTGTCTACAAGAAAACCTGAAAGTAATCGTGTTTACATTCTCTCATATTCTCACTGTGTGTGTGGCAACGATGGCGCTTGTAATTTCAACTGTCGATCTGCTAATGCGCCACTACAGTGTAAATAGCATCTCTCTCTTTTTCCTTCGGTTTCTGTATCTCTCTCTCTCTTGAATAAAGAAACAAACCTTTCCTGTATATCTGGCCTACTCTCGCCCTTTCTATCTTTGTTTCTGATGTCGCTTCTTCGTCTCTCTCCCTCCGCCTCACCCCCTCCCTCCATGGCCATCTGGTAGAGATGGAGCGTGAAGTAGTGATTTTTCATTTTTTTTTTAGTACAGATGGACGAGGGAGGGCATGAGAGGGGGTCATCAAATCTCTAGTCTAATCTCATCAGGGTAAAGCAGAGCAGTAGCAGGTACATTGTAATATAGGCCCACATCCCATTTACAAATGGCAAGGACCCTAACCACTCTTCGTTCTTTAAACATCATTGGGGAAAATACACATTCAACAAAGTGTGTTTTATATACTCACGCGCACACGCACAGATACACACACACACACACACACTTAAGATAGCTATCAAGAGTAGGATTAGCATCAGAGGGTTAATCACACGCTGATACACATGATTGACTGACAGAAGATCACATAAGCGCTTAACTCCAGACTTTTTACACATGTATATTCTGCTGATCGCTCTGACATGACTCCAGCATACACGACTCTAATCAGAATAACACTCAGTCTCTTTAATGCCTATGTACAATAAATGTACAGAAAATAGTCTATACAGCGCAAGGGGACAGTGCAGGACATACCACAGACAAGAGACCTGTACATAATTGTCATGTTCCTCTCCTCAACAGGATCCAAAGATGGGTTTTGGCATCGCGGTGTCAGGGGGACGGGACAACCCCAACGAGGACAGCGGGGAGACGTCCATCGTGGTTTCTGATGTTCTACAAGGAGGGCCCGCGGACGGCTTCCTGTTGTGCGTGCTTGTTGTATTCTTAACAAATATAACTCGATGAACTCCACATAATTTCACACTTAAACGTTTTTAACGCTTTTTATGTGCCCCAACCACACAGATAAACAAAATAAAAAACACACACGTGCACAAAATACACACACTGTGAAGCAGCTCAATGTCATGCTGCTATACTCCTGCAACTCTACTGTTGTGCATAACATGTACCACCTGTCACTCTGGGCTTTTATCAAAATATAAAGTCTTGCTGACATGAATATGTACAGCTTGAAATCCGGATTATTTATGTCTGAACGTAGATAGATTATTTATTGCATTCTATTGAGCATAGAATATTCATGACATTCTATGAAGCAAATGTGACACTTAAACTAGACTAAACAACAATGGTTGAAGGCATAAAATTGTTATTGAATAATACTGAAGCTATTGGTTATCCTATGAAATTCGTTTAAAAAATAATTGTATTTAAGATTGTTATCATCTGCACTTTGGGAAATCTTGAGTAATAAGCATTACATAGAACACTGAAAGATAATTGCAATCCCAGATAACTTTATTACTTGGTTGTTAAAATGTTTAGCTAACATTGACTTGTGGTTGTATGTAGCGTTTAGCTAACATTGCCTTTGGGGTTGTTTATAGTGAGAATGACCGGGTGATGCAGGTGAATGCCATTCCCATGGATGGAGTTGTCCACTCCTTTGCTGTCTCAACCCTCAGGAAGTGCGGCAAAGTAGCAAAAATTGTAAGTATAGCATAAGGTTTGTTTCACAAGCCATATCGGTTGTTTGGAAATTAGGAATCAACGAAGTTGTGTAGAAGTCCTGTTGTCTGGCAATGTGACCTCTGTGAATGTTTGGCCTTTTTGTTTTTTACTGGATCATGTCATCTCTGTTTCTTAACAGACAGTCAAGAGACCCAGGAAGGTTCCGGTCAACCTGATGAACCGACCCCCATCACCTGACGACCGTGTCTTCAACAATGATTTCAATGATGACTACAACTATGACCAGGATCAACGCAGCGTATACAGTGGTCGAAGTGGAGGTGGACGGGACCATAGCCTGGAGAGGGAGAGAGGAGGCGGCTACATGGATTCTGGCTACCAAACACGAGAGCGTGACTATGATAGAGACTATGACCGGGGAGAACGGGGAAGAAGTATGGACCGAGACCTCAGCCCGGACCGACCGTACAGGAGAGATGGCAGCAAAGGTCGGACTTTGGACCGAGAACGAAGTCCGGAGCGGCGCTACAGGGGTGACCACGTAGACCACAGCCCAGACAAAAGGTACCGCAGCCCGGAGAGAAGGTACCGCAGCGACCACGCATTAGACCGAGACCACAGCCCAGATCGGCGCTACCGCAGTGAGCGAACCCTCGACAGGGACCACAGTCCAGACCGGCGCTACCGCAGCGACCGAACCCTGGACCGCACCAATAGCCCCGACCAGCGCTACAGAGGTGACAGCCACAGCCCAGGTCGACGCCACGGTCCGGACCACAGCTTTGATAGGAACCGCGAACGCATCCCCAGCGACCAAGACCACAGGAGGTATGATGAGCCGCTGAAGCACAGCGGGAGCAAGGACCGCCTGGACCGCTCACCCTCACCTGCCGCCATGCCCATCCCTATGCCCCGCCCCCCTCGGGACCAGGAACCGCTGGAGAAGCCGCTGAACGTGATGCTGCTGAAGAATCGGCCCAACGAAGGTCAGAAACAAACCCAACAACAAAACCGACACACCCCTTAGGTTCCCCACACCTCTGCTGTGTTTGGAATGCCTGAAAAAAACATCTTTCTCACCATTCCATCAACAATTCATTGATATCCTTTATAGGTGTGTGTGTAATGTTGGGTGTTCAGTCATCTATCTTGATTAATTTATTAAAATATAAAACCAAACAAAATAACAAACTGAACTTGTGTAGCACTTTTCAAAAGTTCTTTATAGATAATAATACAATGAATTGAGAGAGAAGATGATTTGAACACTTGATTTAGCTCACAGAAAATAACCACTTGATTAAAATCATGGACTGAATCCCATATTAAATTGAGACCACACTCTCTTACGAAATCACAAATATATAAGTTGGTATGGCAAAATGCTAACACGTAACTCTTCTTCTCTTAGTTGCTGTCAGTTTGGATGTACAATACAGTGAGACTGTCACTTAAGCAAGCCTGTGTCATACCACCACACCTGTCAATATAGGCCCAGCTCTGATACATCTATTGGACTGCGGCAGTATGTCTTTCTCCATGTGTTGAGACTGTAATGATGAGTGTCTGCCTCGTTTGTAGAGTACGGTCTTCGTCTGGGCAGTCAGCTCTTCATCAAGGAGATGACTAACACCGGTCTTGCGAGCAGAGATGGTAACCTACAGGAGGGGGACATTATTCTTAAGGTAAGCGTCATTGTCTTAGGGCCGTACTCAAAGTAACTTGGATCTTAGTAACTGATATGACTTAATGCGATATGTCATGGTTCGTGCCATGACAGTCACATAAGACACATCGCTGCTAGCGTCCTCTCAGTTATAACAACACTAGCTCTTCCCTTTATACTTTTATTCCTTATTCTCCCCTTTGTTCCTCTAAATCTCTCTCTCTCTCTCTCAGATCAACGGTACGGTGACGGAGAACTTGTCTCTCAGCGACGCAGGGAAGCTCATCGAAAAGTCCCGAGGGAAACTACAGTTGGTGGTGCAGAGAGACAGAAGGCAGGTGCTGATCAGAATCCCCCCAATGGCAGACAGCGACTCTGAGCTCGATGGTGAGAGACACTTCAAACTCAAAGGCAGCAGCTCCTATCCATCTTAATGGGGAAATCTGGCCAGTGGCTGTCGTGTTATGTAAACCCACTGCAGAAGAACACTGTATACGCCAAAGAGATGATTTGTGAAAAATGTTAATTTTGTTGTTGTGCTGTTGTTGTTGTTGTTGCTTCTGTTTTGTATTTGTATGATACATTTCACGTGTTCTCCCTTGGTAAAATAAAAGTTATTCCTTTTACTCACCCTCCATAGTTTTTCTATACTCAAACCTGCACAAAGCCTGTCATGTGTACAAATAATCCACAAAGCTGGAAATGGCACCTGGTGCTCACCAAATAAGTGCTTTAAAAAGTTTTATACACTTCATCAATATTTATATTCACATAAAAATAAATAAATTCAAATATTGCGCTAGGCAACACAACTCTACCTGTGTTTCTCTACCTTAATCACTGCTCACTCTTTATTAAATAATTTTTTATGTCACATGACCAAATAGCAGGCTGTGATTGGCAGGGACTGGACTAAATGGGAGGGTAGAATGTTTCACTGACCACTGCCTCTGCAGGAGGGTGTTGTCACACGCCCTGGAGACTTGTGACCCACTTTGTCAGGTTTAGGGACTGTGTGTGTGTGCGTGCTCACTGGCTTTTGGCAGGGTGATTTAATCCACCATCATAATCCAGCTATTGGATATGACAGAATTTCATTATGTTATGGCCTGCTCTGTAAGAACTGTTCTGCTTGTTCCACCTAAGTCACTGTTTGGAAAGGGCGTTGAACACAATAAACATTGGCTGACTGTCAGCAATGATTGTCTGTGTGTCGGTAAGGATTTTCAGTTCAGCCAGCTACTGCCACTTAAAAAAACAAAAAACAAACATGAAACTGACACTTTGGGTTTACTGTTACCTGAATTTAAAGTTGAGATGTTTTTTTATGTATTGAGTCAGTTTCATGACCTTTGGGCACAGGAAACCTGGTGAAACCCTGTTATATAATTTAAAAAGGTACATGAACAAGAACAAGAAAATAGGTATTGTTTTTTCATTCCTAAAAAAAAACTTTTTATTGCTGTATTTTTTTTGTCTTTCTATATGACCTGTACATGCGTACATTGTTATATAACCAAAAGACACCCTGAGGCCCTGTCGGTGCAGAAGGGTTTGTCCAAACCTGTTGGTGATATTGTGTGTTACAGATATCTCTGAGATCGAGTCCTACCACTCGTATTCGCCACAGGATGAGAGGCGGGGCCACCACTCAGACCTTTCCTCCCATTCCTCCAATGAGAGGCTCAGAGAGAAGCCAAGGTAAGCTGTCAATCAATCTGTAGCCACACAAGTTACTGTTTCCCACTGTCAGTGACAGACAGTGACGCCTAAAACACCTGGTCCCGTGCAGCTAGTGTGTGCTTGCTTGGTTTTGACTGGATCAAGTTGCCACCAGAAAAGTTTAAAAATGCTGGAATATGTATGTGCCCTTGTGACCAGACTTCATTTGTATTGTGATGTAAATTCTTATATATTTATGTATTGGTGTTATGACTACATGTTTTTGCATTTTCACATTATTGTTAATGTTGAATATATTTTGCGGCCTTGCCTTCTTTTACTGTTCATCATGAGGACCCAAATGGTGTCTGACTTTATGGTGACATCCTTGTTTATTTTATTTATGCTCAGTGTTCAGGATTCTGGATAATACAGACTGAAGTTTGATAAGGCTTAGCCAATCCATCAATCCAATTTAGTATCATTGTCCAATGCATCATCAAGCCAATCCAATGCATCAAATTGTCACCATACATTGGTGATATTAAAGGACTATTTACTTGATCTTTCAAGAGTTTTTTTTGGGGGGGGGGTTTATCTTGGATAGTGAGGTCATTAGGGGGGACCCATCTAGCAATGCTTGTCTTGTCAATAAAGTTATTCTAATTTTAAAATCTGTCATTAGAGAGGACCCGCCAAACAGGCTGGCAAAAATGGGCGCCATGCCAACACCATTCAGGGCTCCAGACAGAACCACAGAGGACACACCCCCTTTGTCAGCAGAGAGAGAGGATCCCAGACCAGAAAGTCCCCCAGGTAAAGACAGAATGCTTTTGTTTTAAATATGGAAACAAATATTATATAGGATTCAAATTATTTTAAGGTGTTGTATTTGGCAAGTTTCTTTCCTTAAAACGATATAGCTCTCCCTTCTATTTTAGACAATAATCCCATCCTCTTAAATCTTAAATTATAAATAAATTGTAATTATTGAAACAAAGTGCTTATATATGTTACTATTTTATAAGAAAAAGGCTTAAGATGGCAAATAGCTTAAATATTATTCCACCGTGAGTTTTACTTTTTTGCTAGTAATCATTCTGTAATATTCAAGTGTTACTTTTGTAATTACTTGGTATCTCGTTGTGTAACAAAAATCTTCATTTGCAGATGAAGGGCTAATTAAACATTATTCCATAGGATATTTACATGTCATTTAATTTGTATTAAGTCATAAAATTATATTTTGAATAAAACAAGCATAAAAATGGAATGAGACTCATTTCCAATGTTTCACTTGTTTTGTGAATCGAAGGATACAAAACAGGAATTGTGTAAAATGTAACCATTACATTGTCTGCCATCTTGTTTTTTGTATGGTTTCTACAGTACCAGCAGTCGTAGCCCCAAAGTTTCACGCTCCAAAGGTGCATGCTCCTCCAAAGGTGCCACAGAAGCCAAGCATAGAGGATCAGGAAATATATGGGTATATATATACCTACTTAGTTCATTACATGATATGTTTTTTCAAATGTTTTGATTATCTCATATAGCATGTATCTGGCCCTCTGACCCTAGTCAGAGATACAGTACTTTGTACAATGAACAAACAGGAAACCTCCTTCCTTCCTTCCTAACTGCCTTAACTTCCTGTGTGATATATTGTCTTGTCACTTGTGTTGTCCAGGCCCAACACAGTGATGGTGCGTTTCCTGAAGGGTGATAGTGTGGGCCTGAGGCTGGCAGGAGGGAACGATGTAGGCATCTTCATTGCTGGCGTTCAGGAAGACAGCGCAGCAGAACAGGAAGGACTCCTTACAGGGGACCAGATAGTGAAGGTAAGGTTTCCTTTATCCTGTATTCAAACAGAGAGATAATGCTGGCATCTCTTTTTCACAAGATTGGTTAGGATTCCCATGTTCTGCACATGCAGGAGCAAATCATCCTGGGTTCCACACAGAACATGACTTGAAATTGAAATTGAAAAAACACCAACAACAATTGGTTATTTAAATGCTGCATCATTGTGGATTAATTGCACCTCAAGATGTGGTAGATCAAGGAGTCTCTGACTATTTATGTCCAAGAATAGCTTACACTTTATATTTGTCAATTTCTAAATTTATATTTTGTATTTGTCCATGTTTTGCCTTTCCATTTTGCTTTTGCATAACGTATAGGTACAATAAGTTATTATAATTTGTGTTTAATAGCTTTTCTATTTGGTGTGTGTGTGTGTCTCAGGTGAACAACATGGACTTCAGGGGCATGGTGCGGGAGGATGCTGTCCTGTATCTCTTGGAGATTCCCAAAGGAGAAGACGTCACCATTCTTGCTCAGAGTAAACCTGAAGGTACAGCGTCACCAGACTTTGTGTATAAATGCTACTATTGTTGCTGTTGCTGCTCCTAACATAGCAAAGACTGCAACATTAGCAATTTTTAAATTCATGTTAATCCAATAATATTGTATCAAATATTACAAATCATAATTTTTTTACATAAAAATGAGGAAGGTGAGGCTTGATCGGTAAGTGGTGACATCAAAATAACAGCAGGTTTTGTTGTCTGATCTGTGTTCCAGTGTACAAGGATATTTTAGCCTCGGGAAGAGGGGACTCCTTTTTCATCAGAACCCACTTTGAGTATGAAAAAGAAGCCCCTCAGAGCCTTCCCTTCTCCAGAGGACAGATTTTCAAGGTGACAGACACGCTTTACGATGGCAAGCTGGGGAACTGGCTGGCCATCCGCACTGACAAAGATAACCAGCTGCTCGAGAAGGGAATCATCCCCAACAAGAGCAGGTATGTGTGGTTATGTGTGAGAGAGAGAGAGAGAGAGAGAGAGAGAGAGAGGGGTTCAAACAAAAGCACTGTGGTTTGTCTGAGTTTTTCTGTCTTGTTGGTGACTTGATTTTCTAGGGAGGTAAAGCTGAAGGCTAGCTTGTTAGCCACATCTGTAGCATTATTGTTAGCATTGCTTGGACAGTTTCCTGTTGATGCTGGATCCAGGGGCTTGACATAAACAGACAACCTAATAGTGTTCAAAAACACAATGCTATAATAATATTACATTGAATGATATTTACAATTGTATAATATTATTTTTTTTACTTTTTTTTTTTTTTACTTTTAAAAGAACACAAAATACTAGCATAAACACTGTAGAACGGCAGTGTGGGAGAATTTCTAATGGACATGACTTATTGTTTTATATCACAGAGCAGAGCAAATGGCAAATGTCCAGAATGCCCAGCGAGCTGCGTCAGGCAACGACAGAGGAGACTTCTGGAGGCTGAGAGGTCAAAGGGCAGCAAAGAAGAAGGATCTCCGCAAGAGTCGAGAGGACCTGAGTGCCACCCCAGTCTCCACGCGCTTCCCTGCTTATGAGAGGGTGGTGTTACGTGAAGGTATCCCAAAGGTCTTTTCTACTGTAGTGACACGTTTATTACTCAAGACACCTGAAAGGGTGTGTTGTGGTGGTCTTGTATAGTATATTCACTGTGCAATGCCAGTGTCCAGGGTTTCAATTCCTCCTCAATCCACTATACTAAAGATGTAAAGAATCATGGTAATGTCAAGTATTTATTAAATGGCACTTATTGTGCTTTCCTCATTGTTGCTAACTTTATTCCCTTTCTGTTGTTGTGTTTTAGCTGGTTTCAGGAGACCTGTGGTAATATTCGGGCCCATTGCTGATGCAGTCAATGAGAAACTGGCCAACGATCTGCCTGATGAGTTTGTCCTCGCCAGTAAGTATACTCACTTAAACTCACTTGAAACAGCGTTCTTTGAAGCATGTGTTCTGTACTGTCTTATAGCATATGTAGTTATTGAATATTACATGTATATTTGAAGAGTGATATGTTCATTCTACAATCTATAGTATATGCACAATTCCCCCACGTGAATAAATAAAGGGATAGAAAAAAGGTTCTTATCTTACACATCCTGCACTGCCCCCTTGTTGTCCCTGGGCAATGTGTTATTAAGCACTGTTACTATGTAAGTTGTAGACATGTCTCTGTACCAGCAAGACAAATTCCTTTCTTTCTTTCTTTCTTTCTTTCTTTCTTTCTTTCTTTCTTTCTTTCTTTCTTTCATTTTTTATCTATTTATTTTATTTTGTTTCCCCAACATTAGAAACCGAGCCCAAGGACGCAGGCAGTGAGAAATCCTCGGGCGTTGTGAGACTTAACACCATTCGACAAATCATTGAACAGGTACGCCTTTCATTATTTGCTATGTCCTTCCTTCTTCATATTTGTTAGTCAGTGCTTTAAAGGGATATGGCACTGGGATTGATTTTGAGTTGCTATTCTGATAAGGTAGATACTTTCCTAAAATTTACCAATATCGTAAAACTTTAATAGCCTGGGCTTTTATTTGCTTCAGTTGCTGAACTCAACCAGCCTATATTTGGGACATACATCTATATGGGACAGGCCTTTAATACCTTTCGCACAAAACTTGCTCAGCAAAGATGGGAAATACCGTAGCCTACTATCGAATTGTTTATTTAAACCAGTGTGAATATTTCTATTAGAGAGCGAGAGAGAGAGAGAGAGAGAGAGAGAGGGAGAGAGAGACCGACAAAAGTTTACCTTTCTTTATTAGTTTAGGTTCATCTTTAAAAAGTGCAGAGATGCCTTTGAAACCCACTGGAAACAACACTGGATCTGATCTCCATCGGGTCGTTGCTATGGTCGTTACTATGTGATGACACGGCACTTTCATAGCGTAATGTACCCAGCTTCTAATTGAGACCAACCTTTATTTGTCAAAACGTGTAGCCACACCTGGCCAGTATTCAAGATTCAAGATTATTTTATTAGTCCCTAGGGAAATTTGATTGACATGTATTGTAAGGCTGCTACATACATAAATCAGTGCATAGACGAGACAAAAACAAAAAAACAGTAAAAGTAAAAGAGACTCAGCATTTATTTGGGACTCGGCTTTTAATTAAAGTTTTATAGTATTTGGAGAATTTTTAAAGTCATGCACACGATCACAAGCCTGTTTAATTATGATACATTTTTAATTATGCAAAATGTACCATCAGCCTAATCTCAGATTTAGATTTAGATCCACCTTGTAGTTTTCCCTTCATTGCCACTGGCTTTTCATCGGAATAACTCTGTATAACTGGTTCTAACTGGTTCCTCATATGATGTTTTTTACTCCTCACCGTTTGCTCTGTTCAAGTCCTTTCTTGTTCCCTGATTTTATGCAAGCTGACAATTGTATGTATGTCACGGAAAAACGCTGCAAAAAAAGAAAAGAGTACAGGTCCTGCAAAAACTCCAGTATGGTTTTTCAAATGAGGTACCACCAAGTACCTACTTATAGTGCTGGTAGACCATGCAACACAAGTTAAAACATTATTAATAAAAACAAAATTATTAAAATTTTAAATCTCGGTTTCCCTCAGGATCTCCACGCTCTGCTGGACGTGACTCCTAAAGCGGTGGACACGCTTAACTACACCCAGTGGTATCCCATCGTGGTGTTCCTCAACCCAGACAGCAAGCAAGGCATCAAGACCATGAGGAGCCGCCTTGTGCCTGGATCCAGCCGCAGTGCTCGTAAACTCTACGAACAGGCTGTCAAACTGAGGAAGACCTGCTCGCACCTTTTCACTTGTAGGTCTCTTCCCTTCCCTTCCCTTCCCTTCCCTTCCCTTCCCTTCCCTTCCCTTCCCTCCCCTCCTCTCCTCTTTCCTCTCCTCTCTCCTCTCCTCTCCTCACATTGTTTTGCTTGTGCTCTTCCAGCATCCATTGACCTGAACTCATCCA
>OMKK01065345.1:0-14997 GCA_900302305.1 Polymixia japonica
CTGCGGTCAAAGACCACGAGGGAAAGATGATGCATGCACGTCTTTACAAGTAATAAGCAATCCGACAGGGAGATAACTGACAGTCGTTTGGCGACAGCAGAATAACATTTTAGTAGTTACGTTACCTTTGTTATTTCCTGACAGCAGACGTTTTCTACTTCAGTCGGCATTTTAGCGCATTTCCCACACGTACACCAAACCAAGACGTCCTGCTGTAATCTTTGTTGCAGCAGATGTTCGTGCTGTCCGCTCTCATATTCCAGATCAGATTCCGGCTTGAACATTTGGATTTGAGAAGTTGCCAAACTAAACTTTAAACTAAACTCAAACAGGCAAATACTAGAACAAGAAATAAAACAAGCAGCATTTTAGTGCTGGATCCCATCTAGGAAGAAGTTACTTGCAGACTTCATTCCGCATCATGTTAATTACTCAACACTTGAATCCAAAACACCTTACAGTAATTTGTGTTTTTAGCATGGGTAGCCCCACAGGGAATGGGACCCTGGTAGCATTAGTGCCATTCCTTGACCATTGAGCTATATAGGGACCACCAACCTTGTAGCACAGGTGTCAAGTAATTCTAACTCCTTTCAGGTACGGGAACCAATGCCTGCTACATGGAGGAACTGCGTCACATTGACCTGGTAGAGGGAGACGAGGGCCGAATGTGCATCAACACTGAGTGGGGTGCCTTTGGGGATGATGGGTCATTGGAAGACATCCGCACAGAGTTTGACCGTGAGATTGACAGGGGTTCCATCAACCCAGGAAAGCAGCTGTAAGACTTTTTAATCTTTTTTTTTTTTTAATCTAGGAAAAGGGTTTTATTCCTACTATATGTCGGCAATGCCTTACCTCATATAAATATGCCTTTGGGGATGATGGGTCATTGGAAGATTTCCGCGCAGAGTTTGACCGTGAGATTGACGGGTTCCATCAACCCAAGAAAGCAGCTGTAAGACTTTTTAATCTTTTTTTTTTATCTAGGAAAAGGGTTTTATATATGTCGCAATGCCTTACGTCATATAAATACAGCTACACATATTCAAACCTACACTGAAAAAACTATACTTTGACCACCACTATACCACTACAGACAGGATTTTTGCTTTAAAGGCATAGTATGCAGTATTTCTCCCCATTGTTCCCTTGGAAAAAACATATTACATACCATGTTCACTGTGCTACGCTGGTAGTCTTGTACTTGACATGATGCTCTACAAGTTTGGGTGTTTTCCATGAAGTCTGAATGGAACGCTTTTGCGAAGAGGTAGTGGTGGGGGCGGAGACATGTTTGTTTGTCCACATGACAAAACAGTGGGGAGAAATGCTGCATAGTATGCCTTTAACATATCATTATAAAATACATTTTGATTGCATATTGTCATGGCTATGGAAGAACGACACCATCGCCATTAATATTGGTTCTCTAGAAACGTCACATTCACTATGCAATTGTGTGCCACCAGGTACGAGCTCCTGCGAAAATAGAAGGACCAACGTATTACACAAAGGAAGAGTGTCAACCAAAACAGGAAGAGCCTCTTCTGTGAACATGTCAAGTCCTCTTCTTTTGACAGTCTTGCTCAGGTCTTTTCACTGAGCTTTGTAATTGCTGGTCTTTAAAAAAACCAAACAAAAACAAATACCACTAGGTGGTAAACTAGGTGTCGCCAAAATCAAAATCTCTAAATCTTGTCTGTAGCTGCTTCAACTTAATTAAATTGATGTATTATATTGATTTGATTGATTTTACAGTGGTTTTTTAAATTTAATTTCAAATATATTGATTCAGCCTAAACCTAAATTACTTAAATTACCTAAACTAGCTATTTTCTTTTCTCCGTCCAAAGGAAAATTCCATTTCCATTTAATCAAATAAAAAACACGTTATAGGCCCATGCAATGTATTTTTCCACTTTGTTACAATGTAACTTTTCACTTTGAAAAACCTAATGAAATTACTTAAATTGCTTTACTCCAAATGTTTAGCTTTAGGCTGAATTAATAGGCTGAATCAATTTGAATTTAGAAAAATGTAATTTCAATTTTGCATCAGACCAATCAATAATAACACTGAGGATGTGCTGTCTCACTTTTTGGCGAATGTGAAATCAAATCAAATCAAATTGAATGTTTTCAGAATCTTAGCTCATACAAATGAAATCTCTCCGTTGCTCCTCTCCTCTGTCCATCAAAAACCTTATACGCTACAATTGAACAGATTCTTGTGAGGAGTTTAGACAGGATTATCAACATGGTTTAGAAAAGAGGGAATATCAACACACTGGCTGATTGGAAGTGGCAGATGATTGGTTGTGAAGATAGTATTTCACTGAACCTTCACATAGCACAGTCTTTTTATGTTATTTTAAAATAAAATAACAAAAATATGCCTGCTATGTCAAAAGATTGAAGTTTCAAAGTTTTAACTCAATGTGGCTTCTAACTCTAGAATTGGAAATTAACACTTTTATTTCAAAAGCAAATATCCACCAATTGAAAAACTGTTTGATCTACCTTTGTCAGATGATTGACAAAAATTAATATATTTAGTATAGCCTGCTTTTGGAGGATGTTGGATATCTTAAGTCCTACTTTCAGCAGATTATTTGACTTCCACAGACTGGATCCTCTATGTTTTAAAGATATCCAATGACGAGCTATGGATTTTTACCCCAAAATGGATATATAGCATTTCGGAAAAGAAATCCTTAAATGTAGCTCCTCCTACAAGTAGACAACAGTACCATGTCAATTCAAGGGTGTGTGACCTGAACAATGTCGCAAACTATCTATATGATCCATAAAGCATCCTCTGACAATCCTGCTGTCACTGCCTGTCAGGTTTGAGAAGATGGCCAGTGGGATGTACATGGGAGAGCTGGTTCGACTCATCCTGGTCAAGATGGCCAAAGAAGGCCTGCTGTTTGAGGGACGAATAACCCCTGAACTTCTGACAAAAGGAAAGATTGAAACAAAGCATGTTTCAGCCATTGAAAAGTGAGTGGGACTGAATAATATACACAAGAAAAATAAGCAGATTACGTTGTGCCTAACCCAATTTTCTGACAAAAAAAATATTTTGTTTAAGGAACAAAGATAGAATGCTTGTTTTTACCGTTACACCCATGATTCTTTAAAATGGTTTTCCCATTTCATGAAACTCACTCAACACATAAAAAGGCCACAAATATTTTCAGTTCAAGTTAAGAAAAAGAAAACTACCAAAATTGTAGGTATGTGGATTTTATACAACAGCAACAAAAGTCTTTATTATAGTCTATTGAGATATGCTTCTCGTTTTAGGAGCAAGGAGGGGCTAAAGAAATGTATGGAGATCCTTACGAGGCTTGGAGTTGAGCCTTCAGATGAAGACTGCCTTGCTGTGCAGCATGTGTGTACCATTGTATCCTTCCGCTCAGCAAACCTCATTGCTGCGACACTGGGTGGCATCCTTACCCGGTTAAAGGACAACAAGGGAGTGGCACGCCTCCGCACCACTGTGGGCATTGACGGGTCTCTCTACAAGATGCACCCTCAGTATGTATTCCACCAAATAAGGCAACCATTGAAGGAAACGGCATCAACATGTGACAAATGAGCAAGAACTGTTTGATATTGCAAGCTATCATGGAAAGACCTAATATTTATTTCTCTCTTACATAAAATGAAAATTGATTTTGGCAGACCGTTTTATCCACAGTGCCTGATAGTAATGTGAATGCATACGTTTTCTGTATAGGTGACCCCAGTGGGAACTAAACCCCTAACTCCTACAAACCTATTCCTAATTTGGATATTTGATCTATGTTTTTTTTTTTAAACTTTTGAGACTGCCTTAGCCACCATCATGACTCAAAACCTTGTCTACTCCCTGAACAGATATGCCCGCCGTCTCCATAAGACCGTGCGGCGCTTGGTCCCGGACTCCGATGTCCGCTTCCTGCTGTCTGAGAGTGGCAGTGCTAAAGGGGCTGCTATGGTGACAGCAGTGGCGTACCGTTTGACTGACCAGGCACGGCAGATTCAGCAGACCTTGGCAGAGTTCCGCTTGACTAAGGCCCAGTTGTTAGAGGTCAAAAAAAGGATGAGGATGGAGATTGAGAGAGGCCTGGGGAAGGACTCCCACAAGGAAGCTACGGTCAAAATGTTGCCAACCTTTGTCCGGAGTACACCAGATGGAACAGGTGACAATAAAGAGGGGAGCTTGTGAGGCAATTGGAAGGAGGGATAGAGAGATATACAACAGCAATTCCTATAGTTTCTTCCTCTTGCTATTTATCAAGCAATCAGTTTTACATACACCAATAGCACTTTCATTTTTGTACTGTACTTATTTCTAAGTATATTTTAATGTATTTGTTCCATTTGATTATTGTCTATTTTTTCTTTAATCACATTAAAATCTGGTAAATTTAGCTGTATTCTACATACATTTTAAATAATTTTGACGCCTTCTGCTTATTTCTTTAAAATAAAAAAGATTTTGGAATGATAAAAGAAATTCCCACAAGATAGAATTAGTTTAATAAAACAATTCATTATTGGGTGAGGTTTATTAGATTAGGTTTTCATATTTGTCTTTCAAATATCATAAAAAACAAGAAGAAGAGCTTGTATGCCTGGTAATCCTCGGCACAGTAGCACTACAAGATCAAAGACGGCAAGCACAAGTGAATCACGTTATTCCACATTGTTTCTCAATAATACTCAGGCATTAGCTTGAAGGAGTCCTTTTATGTTTTCCATCACCACATATGCTTCCCTAATTTTAAAGCTCACAAAGCTCATTTAATTCAAACATAAATGTGACTAAAGTTAGAGTTCCATCCAAAATAAGATATTCACAATTCGTAACATGTCACACCTACTCTGACAAAACTATTGACTATTACTAGAGTTATTAGAGCCCTTAAAGTGGCAAAAAGTAACATTTTCATTGATATAACATATTCATTGATATATAATTGATATATTAATATTTCTAAATATTTTTAAAATCAGGCAAAAAATTACTAAGCTGTATATAGCATTTTAGAAATGAACACCAGAAAGGTTGAGAAATTAGTTTTATCTGCCCCTTAACAAGACCTTTCTTGTGTTACAGAGAATGGGGATTTTCTTGCTCTGGACCTTGGAGGAACAAACTTCCGCGTGCTTCTAGTCAAGATTCGCAGTGGGAAGAGGCGAACAGTGGAGATGCATAACAAAATCTACGCCATCCCCATAGAAGTCATGCAGGGAACAGGAGAAGAGGTAACGAAGTTACATCTTACCAACAGGCATGTGATTTTACTGTTACTATTTTTCCAGGAGTTCAAAGTTGCTGGACACAACTCCCATTTAATTCTAATATTTACTAATAACATGATGATCCTATTCTTAAATTGTGATACAGATTTTGTTATATTCAAATTTAACATGGATCAGGGCTGTAGTCATTACACATATTATGCTATTAAGTGGACACATTTACCCAAAGTACGCTACACTACCATGAGTGTATACATTTTAGTTAGCCCCAATGGCAATAATACCCATTATCTTGGCTCTACTGACTTGAGCAACCCAGGAACTGCTCTAGAATGTAACTGGACACACTAAATGGAATTACCAAAGACCACAAATTGAATCTGAATTTACATTTTCAAATTTAAATATTTGTATCTCTCCAATAAAAGTGCATTAATACTGTGCCTAAATGTGGTTACATATGTAACAGTTGTTTCTCACTAGTCACCATCACTAAAGGTCTCTTTCATTTCCAGCTTTTTGACCACATTGTTTACTGCATCTCGGACTTCCTGGACTACATGGGTATGAAGAGTGCCCGTCTGCCCCTGGGATTTACCTTCTCCTTTCCCTGCCACCAGACCAGCCTGGATGCAGTAGGTTCTTCATCAATTACCTCATAATTAGCCTGAAATCTTAAATTTGTTAACCAAGCAAGCTGACTAAAAACAGGTATGAGTCTGGTATGAGGTGCCTGGTTACCTGGTAGAGTCCATAACAATTCATGCCAACAACTACAATATAGGATGGGGTTTCCACATAGGACAACGCATAGAGAGCCACAAAGTATGAACAATCACAGATAAATATCTGAAAGTCACTATAGCATAGGAGCCAAATTTAAGTTGAAAGGCATTTTCAGTTTGTTGGTACTTTTATTTTGAAAGACTAATGCACTAGCACAAGTTTTGATATTAGGGCGCTTCAGTGTGGTTGGAAGTCAGCAATATCACCATATAACTTGGAAGATGCTGGTTAGTTTTCAACCACTTATACTTAGACACGTTTGTTTAACCACTCGAGGCACTTATAACATTTGATTGCACTTGGCAACAACCCTGCCCTTTATATTTTCTTAAATTATACTGATTGCTGACACAATCAACAATGAAGGCAAATTCACTTGACCGCAGTGAACCAACACCGCTGACACGTGAACCTCATCATAAACCCAGCCTGAATATGTTAATATCGCATGGCTTGGGTTGGATATAGAAAGTGTGTATGAAACATGTAAATTGGCATCTATCAGTGGCTTTGAAAATTAAAATAGTTACAGGAACCTACTATATGTACTTTTCCATGATTGACAACTTCTAGGCCTTATCTGCATTCACAGCAACAGGTAGTAGTTGCAAAACTATGCAAGTAGTTGAAGGAGGCTCAGGAATTATACACATTCACATTCATACCTGGGAGCCTCCCAGAATTACCAACAACTCTATTCCACATAGAGGAAGCTGGGCTTTACTTCTAGATAGTAAGTAAAGTATCTGTAGTGAGTAAACGTTATTTATAAGGCGCCTTTCAAAACAAAAGTACTGTAGAATTATAAAATAGATAATAATCAGATTTAAATACAAAAAAGGAGCATAGAATATAAAAACACATACACAAAGACAAACAACATGCTTATGATAAAAGTTTTTTTAAAAGGTTTTTGTATTTTTTCAGAGTGGGGGCAATGACTGCAAAGGCACAGTCTCACCTTAGTTTTCAGTCTAGATTGTGGGACTGCCAGAAGGCCTTGGTCAGAAGACCTGGGTCAGAAGACCTGACAGCATTATGTACTTTTGAATGCGAACTGTAGTAAAGGGACACAGTAACTCTGGAGTGAAGAGCCTTATAAGTGATTCAAAGAATTTTAAAGTCAACCCTGTACTCTATTGGTAAACAATTTAGAGGCCAGCTCAGGTGTAATGTGAGTCCTTTGGCAAGTTTTAGTAAGAAGTCTCACAGAAGCATTCTGGACCAACTGGAGCAGGGACACAGTGACCAAGACGTGAAAAGTGCATTGCAAATCTTAGAAGGAAAAAACAGACCTAATTTTATTTTATTTAATTAATGCCATGATTAAGATATTAAAGTTAAACCAAATAGCGTTCTCAATTGAAAGGGGTGTCATGAATGTCATAACACCTCCTCATGCATCAACAGTTTTTTACTTTTTCAGGGAAAGCTTGCTGTGGACTGACCTGCTTCAGTTACACACGCTCACACCTGAGAGCTGCTCAGTAAAACCCCAGTCTTCTGCTGTTGGCCACTGAACAGCTCTAGGGAGGAACTGGGGATTAATTGCCTTGTTTAAGGACACCTTGATAGTACTTCTTGAGGAAGTGTTGAGCATTACTCAAATTCCCTGTTAAGACTGTCCCAGGCAGTAAGCGGCTTCAAACTTGTGGCAGACCCATACCTCTCATGTTTGGGCTAGCATTATCCTTTTGGTGTCAATTGTACTGGGTTATCCAAACACTGTTTTTGCAGAAGCTCATGTCAAGTATTCTGTGTCCTACAGGGTATCCTTGTAAACTGGACCAAAGGCTTCAAAGCCACTGACTGCGAGGGCGAGGATGTGGTGGAGCTTCTACGAGAGGGAATCAAGAGGAAAGAGGTAATGAGGAAACAGGAAATACATCCAAGACAACCACATCACTATGGTTAACTATAACTATGGCAGGTTATAAACACTGTACAGTCACCTGCCATTATCCTTTACCCATCACAACACATAACACACATAACAATGTCTCCCTCTTGTGTCTCACCGTAAACTTTCTCAACACTAGCATGTTGTCAGCGCTTTTGTTTACTAAGCTGTTGTGCACCACCAGTGTCAAAAACTACAATGCGTATCAGTTAAAATAGTATACTACTTACTTCAAATAGAAGATGTAGTCGTGATGTGCAGAATCGCTGTTTTTATTGTGATAATGTATCTAAAAAATATTTTTATGCAGTAAAGCCACAACTAAAAAGGGGACACATTTCAGACCAAAACTAAAATGACCCCCAAAGGACCACAGCTGCATAAAATTCCTCAGGAAACTCTACTACTCTCCTTAGGTTGTGAGGCTCACTCAAAAACTCTTGTTCTACCAAAGTATATGACGTGCCCAGCAGAGTGCTTATCCTGGTGTATTTTGATTACCTGTGAAAAACTTTTGACTAAATTAAAAAAAAAAAAAAAATTCCAAGAAAAATGAAAGAATTAATAAATGGAAAATTGAACCCATGATGACCAGTTATACAACCTACGGTTTAGGGGTGCCAAGCAAAAAGAAGCACTTCATCTGTACTTACCACTCTGTCACTTTGTGCTCCAAGTGAGGGGTTCCCATAATTCATGAGCCGTCATTTTTCAGTTTCTTTTATTGGTTTCACCCTTTTAGATGGAGGATCCTGTAAGTATTAACTGAATATGAATTGTTACCCTACAGGTAAAGAAGAGCTGGGTTGTAGAGATGTGTGGTTACTGTAATAGCATGTCATAAAGAAAATGGAAAACTTACTTTGAGATGCTTTTGGAGGAGTGGGATTGTTGTGTATGCACTGTGAGCTCTCATTTCAAGTTAAAATTACAAGGATTTTCAGTAAATACAATACTTCAGTATCTGAACCAGTCTGCTGTATAGTTTTAAGAGGGTGTGAGTGAATTGCATTGTGCTTGGAGTGCCATTTAAAAGACTGCTGTGTTTGACATCATCCTCCAATTTACTATTTATAGTAACATTTTTCACAGTTATTGGTAACAATTGGTTACAGTTCAAGTGCTGAACTGTTGAGTGGTCAGCTGGCAAAAATAGTAATGTTATACATTATTGCCAATGACAAGGTTTGTCTTGATACAGAGTTATCTTTGTTGAAAGTGAAACATTTTACATTTTGTACACAGTAACGAACAAAAGCACTACCAAGCTTTAGCAGCTCTAATGATCAAAACTTAATATGCTAAACTTCTAACAACAGCTTACTTAAATATAGAACATGCTTCCAATAAAAAAACCGCAATGTACTTTACACATTAATTTACTGGATTGGATTCATTGGATAACATGATGCATGATTCTTGGAGGGTGACATTAATTCATTTAGGTGACAATAAAGTGGAGTTTTTTTTTTATTGCAACAATATAAATGAATTATACTCCAGCCTGGGACTAAGTTGTCTTGTGTTGTTTGTGTGTATAGGAGTTTGAACTGGATGTGGTTGCCATAGTGAATGACACAGTGGGGACAATGATGACCTGTGCATATGAAGAACCCAACTGTGAGGTGGGGCTTATTGCAGGTATGCTCCACGCTGCTTTTAAAGCCTTTAAAAGGAAGACTATGAGATTAGAAGTACAAGTTCTAATTCTTATTTGTTAGCAAATGGAAAGAAGAGCAACAGTGTTTGATAGATGAAAAGTCACAGATTTACCTTTTAGGAGCTTAGCTGACATCCTTGTCCAAAGAAACATGCACTGACTGAACAGATAGGGCTTCAGTGTTTTGCTGAATGACATTTTCAAATGTGTCTGTTAATGGGCAAACACGGTTGCTTTTCCCAGGACCAAACCTGTGTTCTTTTTAACAACTTTGCCACCATGCCATCCTGCCTGATCAGGTTCAAAGATGATGTTCTTATCCAAACAGGGATGTCGACACAAAAATGCAGGAAAACGTCAAGCTCCGATTAGAAGTGAATGGTTGTTGGATGCCTAAAGAATGAATAAAAAAAAGAAAAGAAAGGCAAAAGATCACATCCTTGTAGAACATTATCTTATTATGTAGAACAGTTGTAATAGTATAATATGCTCTTTTCTGCCAATATTGTAATATCAGTGGTATGTTATGGTTGAGAGTGTGGTAAAAATGCACGGCTGTTGTATGGCTCCTCTCAGGGACGGGCAGTAATGCATGTTACATGGAGGAAATGAAGAACATAGAGACGACGGAGGGAAACGAGGGCCGTATGTGTGTCAACATGGAGTGGGGGGCCTTCGGAGACAACGGCTGCCTGGATGACATCAGGACACAGTACGACCGGGCCGTGGACGAGAACTCGCTCAATGAGGGCAAACAAAGGTGATGAGGTTTGCCAGTGTCAGAATTGTCTGCTATATGTTGTCCCTATAGAGGTTCTAAAATGTAACAAGAGGAGAATGTGAAAGTGTTTGAATGCAAATAGTCATCATGGTGATAGTCTGAATCAGCCATTGTCCTTCTGTAAAAAGTTTAACCTTAAATTTAGTCAAGGTTTAGGTTAAATAATAATAAAATAATGATAAAAAATAATTCATACAATAAAAAATCTCAGCTGGGTCACATATAGTGTTACACAAGTTGTCAATCACAGAAAACTATACTAAATTCTTTTTCAAATACTTACCTTTAATTTTCCAAACTTTGACACATATTGTATTGTCCAATGTGGCAAATTTCACCCATCTGGCAACTTTGGAGGCTGAAACAAATCCTAAAAAGTATTTGAATACTATTTATCCCAGGTCAGATTGAAATTTTATAGGTGTTTATTGATCTTATGACAGCTAAGACTTCTCTCTTCCTTATGCATGTTAGGTATGAGAAGATGTGCAGTGGCATGTACCTGGGAGAGATTGTCAGGAACATTTTGATTGACTTGACCAAGCGGGGTTTCCTGTTCCGGGGTCAGATCTCTGAGACGCTGAAGACCAGGGGCATCTTTGAGACCAAGTTCCTGTCCCAGATAGAGAGGTGAGTGCATTGTTAAATGTAGGACAAGGATTACATTTACATTTTAGGCTTTTAGTTGTTGCTTTATTCAAAGCAAAAATGAGTGCAACAGTTGAATAAGTTTGAAGTCCTTGATCACCAAAATTGCAAGCAACCAATAATATAATGTAACAATAGTGCAAGGATAGACTGCTTAAATAACTTTTTGCCACAGCACCCACAATTTGTATCAGCAACATGTTTACCAAATATCACCTTTAAGTATTACATGAAAGTAGTTTAATTAGTAATTACAAATATTCCAAACTACATTATTCATATTAATGTAGCACCTGATGAGAAAACAACTTAGAAAAAGGAGGAGAGAACGCAATGAGTTGACTCATTTCATACATTTAAGCCTACCTTAGCCTCTTGGAACAGCTGAGATATCCACTAACTCTCCTGCTGTTGACTGACCTTTGACACACTCTCTCCCACATAGCGACCGGCTGGCTCTACTGCAGGTCAGGGCTATCCTGCAGGGGCTGGGGCTGGACAGCACCTGTGATGACAGTATTATTGTCAAGGAAGTGTGTGGCACAGTGTCCCGCCGTGCGGCTCAGATATGCGGAGCCGGAATGGCCGCCGTGGTGGACAAGATCCGTGAGAACAGAGGGCTGGACCACCTTGACATCACCGTGGGGGTGGATGGCACACTCTACAAACTGCACCCACAGTAAGCGATTGGATAAGAAAAACAGGGGATGTGTTAGTGTCGGGGGGTTATAAGATGGAAGGGCAATACCCAAGGGATGACATTTCAAATCTGAGGAAACCGATAATGAATGTCATTCATGAGCCACTGTACTTTGAGATCCATAACTGTACAATTAAAGTTTACTATTAATCACAGCAGGTATAGAGCAGATATAGAGACCACTGGTTCTGGGATGCAAGAGGTTACTGCTGAGCCTTCTGGAGGCATCATGGGCTAAATTCAAAGAAACATTTGAAATGTGAGGTTCCCACTTGATAACCTCTACAACATACTTGCCCTTAACCCACCCACCTTTTGTCTGACACCCAGGCTTGGTTTTTACATAGGTGATCACCCTAGTCTTAGGCACAAGATATAGTTAGTTCAAAGTCTATGTACTGTATAGGTAAATGTCTTTATTTCTGTTGAGTTCAGAAGTGAACCATCTCCTGGTCACTGTTTTCCTGTTTCCCTTCTCCCACAGCTTCTCTCGGATCTTCCACCAGACAGTGAAGGAACTCGCCCCCAAGTGCGACGTCAACTTCCTGCTATCTGAGGACGGCAGTGGCAAAGGGGCTGCTCTCATCACGGCAGTTGGCTGCCGCCAGAGACAGCAGGAGGGGCAGCAGCACTGAGGAGCTTCGTCCCCCTCAAAAATGATCTGCTGCTTCACCTTGACCTTCACCCACCGCACAGCCCCTCTCTCCATCCTCCCTTGGCAGCCGTGACTCCACCTCTGACCCACCTGGCCCCTCTTGCAGCCAGAGAGACAAGCTACAAGCATAGGGAATTAAAAACGGAATATCTAAATATTTATTTATACTGCACCAGAGGGTTTATTATTTCAATGTTTGTACATTTTCCTCATTAGCTTGTTGTCAATAATCTGATAAATCTAAACTCCTTAGGTGTGCAATATTTGTGTATTGCTAATTTTATTTTTATATGGAGGAGAATATATAATTGTATTTATATAGCTAGGGCCACTTTGAATCCCAGAGGTCATTAGGATTTTGCACCACAGACAAAATTCTCTGTACTTTTTATAGAGTTACAAGAGTAGCATTTAAGTGTAACTTCTAAATGAATCCAGAAGGAATTCCTTCAATGATTTATGAAACCCATTTTTTTACAGGCTCTATTGGTTTAGACTACCAGTTCCAACAGGGCTCACTGCATACGGGTTGAATGCAAGAGTCACGGCTGTTAAACACATCCTCATTTTATGTACCACATGCTCACACAATGTACTAGGCTACTAACCCCTTTTTGTGTATATGTCAATGTAACTCGCATATTAAAGTTTCCAGCTGCACCATACCACTTGGTGCTGAAGAGCTGAGAGGGAAACTGTTATCCAATCGTGTTGCTGTTTGTTAACTACTATATTTTAGGTGTTGTGTTAAACCCACCACTTCACATTGTATGTACAAAGAATAAACGTTTATGGGCCCCCAAGAAAAGAGTGGATACTAAGAGCGCTATTGTGTGTATTTGTGGCTGCGTGCCAGTGTGTCCTGCTATAATGTGACCTGTAGCTTTCAATGTCCACAGCTGTATGGAGACTGCATGCCTTACATTGGGATAAAGGAGAGTATTGGATCCTTTTTTTTTTTTTTTTAACATCAATATAAATATGTGATCAAAACGGTGAAAAGTGAATTAATTAAATTATATTTTGTCGTGCTGTAAATCCTGTGGTCTCTTTCTTGGACTACCAAGGACCAGGAGAGGCATGCCTATGGGGTAAAAACCAATGGACCAAATGTGGAACTCATTTATAGGCAGACAGCCTATATAGAAATGTAGGATACTTATGATACAAAGGGAAAGAGTAATTGTCATGATTTTTTCCCCATCAAGCTCAACGTAGTTCAAGATTGTCATTGTCAGAGAATATAGTAAAACCTTGAGGTGTCTATGTGCAGTTTATACAAATATATGGAAAGATGAAGTGAAAGTACATGGTATGAAGTAAATACCGACACAGGCTACAGATCTAACATTCTTGCAAGTCTGCAACCAACCACTACTCTGCACACTGCAGCACTAACTGGAGGGATACGCCTGAACGTATTTGCTAGCTGGCTGTCATTTCTTTGTTTACAATGCATGCACATCTATCTCCAAACTCAAGAACCACCACATTGTTGTCGCACATTGCAGGTATGTATTCAAGGTAAAACAGATGCAATGCCAATGTGACTGTAAGCTAATTATCTCGAAGACGTTCAGTGTAAAAAGGGGTGTTAGCTAGTTAGCTGGCAGGCTAACTCTGCTAGTTATGCCTTTGGCTATATGCGCTAGCCAGTTACTAGTAATCTAGGTTAGCATTGCATTGGAGCGTGGAGACTAGCTTCATTATCTGATTTGATGATTAGATAGCTAGGTTGCAAGATATCATCGAATATTTCACAATTTGAGTTAGTTTTTCCTTTTATCGCGGTGTTTGGTATATATAAGGAAACGTGCAATTCGTGCAAATTTCTTTGCGGGAGCGGAGCGGCTAATGTCAACAGCTAGCTAACGTTAACGTTAGCTTCCCAGCATTAACCTGTTTGCTTGTTGTAAGAGCTAACGTTAGCTAGCTAGCAATCCATTAACTCGATCTGACATTTGCATTTGTAATTGACGGAACGTTTTAATTTTGCACACAGCGATATCCAACTCATAATGGGGCTATTCATTCCAACTTACAGTCAAAGAAACGCAGGAGTTGAACGAGCGGCCACCTACTGTGCAGACTAGCCAAAAAAAAAAACCCTAAACCTCCTAACTAGCTATCGGACTCGAGCGCGGCACGTGCTGTCATTTGTCCAAGGCAGGTGTTCCATCGGCCAGGTGACGCGCATGATTGATGCGGTAATTGTTTTGCTAAAGACTAGTTCTTTAGCAAAGGCAGTTCGTTAGCAGTTCGTTAGCCTGTGGCTAACTACAACTATAGGATTTGTCTTCAAAATAAATATAGCAACATTTTAAATAAGGTTGCGTAATGCCACTGTATATTTAGCATTTACCATATGTTAATGTTTGATTTCAACAGGTATTTAACCAAGTCAGTGAAGGTGGGAGAAGACAGCCTTTGAAGTCCCTCCCCCCTCAGGAAAACAAGGAAAGCGGGAGAACAGCATCTTGTTAGCCCCCATCAGACTCATGACTGTTTGAGAGGAAGTGGCCCCACCGTGGCCCATGCACTGTACCCGATTCCCTCCCTGCCCTCCTCATCCCTCAAGCTGACGCAAAACCCAAGACACCTACCTCCC